>CM028132.1:758707500-758892500 GCA_016271365.2 Neoceratodus forsteri
ACCCGCTCTACTTGCTCTCCTCTTGGTGGTTTCTTTCTAAAAGAAATAAAAGTAAAAGTACAGTCCTGAGCATACTTAATTCTATGTTATAGTAAACTGTGCTGTTTCTTCTAAAATTTATACCATTTGGAATACAATAGGAACACCGCTTGGTCATACTACAATGAGTGGGAAAGTGCAGGCAAGGAAAAAAAAAAACAAATCGGCACCACCAATTATAAAAAATAATGGATAGTCAAATGTAAAATTATGGATTTTTTTGCATACCCTTGATGTGCGATGACCACATAAACCTCGGGTGTGCAAAAAAAATTCATAATACACACTTGCCTATCCATTATGAATCTACAGTCATTAATAGTCGATTCCTTTTTTTTTTTTTGATGCTACTCCATTGTATTTTTATCTTAAGTTACTTTGTAGACCACAACAGAATTGTTATATTCAAATATGATAGAGAAGGGGGCAAATTAAATAAACACAATGTAAGCAGTTTGAACTTGTTGCCAGTAAGTAGCTGGACAGCAAACCTATGACATTTAACAGAAAAGCTGCATGACAGCCATGTAATAAACTCAAAATTATAAAGCAGCAGTATTATAATAAAGGTCTTCGTGAAGTAAAATAGCAAGGCTTCCACTTCCTGGAAATCATTGGGCCAGTTTTCAAAAGGTGGTCTAGTGCTGTGCAGCGACAGGGCTACTGCTTGCAGTGCTGGAAAGCTGTGTTTGGTAATGCATCTGGAGCATCAGGGTCCGGCCAGTGGGAGCTGAATCGAGCGTCACAGAGGAAGCTATTCTCTGGGAGGAGGAGGGAGGGCTGCAGTCTGCCTTGTGACACTCACGACCCAGGTACCATAGGTGGTGGTACAGCTGGAGATGCTAGTGGGAGGGAGAATATGAGCTGGCTAAGGAGCACACAGTCATGTACTACATGCACTCCTCTGAGTCCTTGACAGCTGCATTCTGAGGAAAGGGAGCAACAAAAGGCAAGAAAAAACCCTGAGTGAGGCAGAATGATGCTGCCACTCTTAGGCTTGGCCAAGCCCGACTGCTCACTAGACTTCCTTGCTTGAGAAAGCATCAGAGAGATTTCCCCAAGGGAATCCACTACTTGGCATAAGGCTCCCTGTGGACTCCGGGAGGCTGGGTAAGTGATGGAGAACTGGGACTGGGCTGGGAGGTAGCCTTGCAAAGAGAGCAGCACTGGCGATAAGAGGGGATAAACAATCCAAAAAAGAAGTGGTCTAAGATTCGTACCAGCTTTATAGAGCTATTGCTCAACTTGCAACAGAAAGTTTACCACCTAAAATGTGATCTAACTTTCTTGTGTGATTGCCACAATCTGAGGCACATTGACTCCCACATGTGTCAAAAAGTGACTCATGAATCAGTAACTGTTGTATGTGTCATTTTGCCATAAAGAAGGTGCAACTGTGGTATATGTGTCAAAATGTTTGGAAATAGCATTCGGACGTTTTGGCATATTTATTTTGACACAGGTGCAACTCAAGACAGGAATTACAGGTAGCCCTGCTGCTTGCCATCCAGACAACCCCATGTATGGGAGATCTCTTGGTCACTGGCAAGGAGGGGTTCTGTCTTCCATCTCATATGCCTCCTGCCTTAGGGAGGGAAGGTACCTTCTTCCACTGCCTGACTGCAATCTGTGGCCCAGGGAGAGGGTGTGTTATTCAAAAAGGAATAAGTGGTACCTCTGGAGCAGCTGTACCTCAGCATTCTCCCATCTGCCTGGCATTTGACATGGAGGTGTCACAAGCCAGAGTGGGGCTGGCAGAGGAGATCCAAAGGTAAGCTGGAGCTCACCCACCTTTCCATTGGCCCTGACAGTCATTTAGCTGGGTCATCCCTCATGCCCATGCCCTGGGGAGGGATAAAGGAGAGCTTAATGGGAAAAAATACCCCAGCTGCCTAAGGTAGCTGAAGTCCCCTCCCTCTCCAGAGTGGGCCCCAACCATGCCTTGTTGGCTGCTCCCCTTAGACCTTAGGATTTGAGTTAGTGGGAGGAAGGAGCAGTACTAATAGCAATGGGAAGTGAGCCCCATAGTTTGGGGAAGTGGAAGGAGCAACTTTGCTAGCAGAGGATTATACAAAGGGGATCACAAGAAAGCAAGGGCCAGAGCTGCAAAAAGGAGTAGGAGGTAGAAAGGGGAATTGAGTAAGGAAAGGTAAGGGTGGGACCCAAGTAAGAATTTGGAGATAAAAGCACAATAAGCGAGGTGTCTGCCAGCAAGGAAGGGAAAGGAGAGTGTGACAGGGTTGAAGAAGACCCTGTCCCATTTGTTATAAAGAAGGAGTTAAAAGCAAGGATATGTTCTATCCTCTTCTGTTCTGTCTCTTGTCTGTCTAACTGTGCAATCAAATTTTCCTGTGAGACCTAGGAACTGATCACTCTGACAGTCACAATTCTCCCCCTCTCACTATCTGTCTGCTTTCACTTGCTGTTTCTGTCTTTTCTTCCCCTTGCTTATCTGTGGTTGTGAAAATATAAAACTGGGTTCTCTGGTTTGAAAATGTATGTAGTTATATTGTTGAAATGATTTCAAAGAGCTATTTGGAACTCAGGGGTTATACTTGAGATGCAGTTTGACCTCCACAAGCTCATTTGCAGAGTTGTCAACAGGAGATCAGTTCCAGGACACAATGTTCTGTTTTGTTACACCTGCAAGGAAAGAAACTGGTAAAGGTTTGTGACATTGTGTGAAAACAGGGCATGTATCTTAACGAGTTCAGGATGCATACGTTAATTGCTAGGCACACACTTCTTATAAAAAGAGCGGCAATATTTTTGTTCGGAGAGAAAGATTGAGATTTGAAACTGAAAAGAAACCCTCAGATGAAGGACTTTTTTGTACTGCCTTTGTAAACAGCTATCCTGAACAATAAAATTTTTTTTTTTATTGTACTGTTATTGATAATAAAACGCTACTTGTGGATTATATAACTGCTCCTGGTTTTCCTATGCTTCATGACCTGTGCCTCAATGACAGATGGTGTCGGTCTAAGTGGGATTTATACTGTGCAAACTCTAAGCTAGGAGTTTTGTGTGAGCGTACTAGATCTGGTACCAGGGAAGCACAGAAGAAAGGTATATATCCTGCAACAGCAAGCCCAGGAGTGATTACTAGAAGAATGGTAGCCAAACTAGCAGAGGCAAAAGTCCAAACTGATACTGTACAGCTGGAACCAGTGATGGAAGAAGAAGAATAGGCAGGGACAGAACCTGAAAGCATGATCACCTTCTTCAAATGGTAGGCTATATCACAAAGAGAGACTGAGAAGCATAGACGAGAAAAGATGCAGCGACAGAAACAGCGATGGCTGGATGCCTTGCAAGCTATCAAAGTTGAAGCATCTGGTACAGGTCCAGCAGAGCAACAAAACACAAACATCTTCAAAAATATTAAACTTACAGAGTTGTGTCCCTTGGATGATATTGGAGTATACTTGACAACTTTTGAAACCTGAAAGTGGCCAGAGCTGCAATGAGCAGTCAGGGTGCTACCTTATCTGACAGGTAAAGCCCAACTTACCTGCAGCAATATGGACACTGCACAGTCAGAAAACAATGACCTTGTGAAAAGAGAAATCCTGAAAAGATATGACACCCCGAGATTTCAGTCCCTGATGTACCACTCAGTCAACAATCCTCAAGAAGCCTTCACACGACTCAGAGAACTCTTCATTAGATGGCTCCAATCAGAGGGCAAAACAGTACTACAGATCATTGACACATTTGCAATGGAGTAATTCATCAACATCCTGCCTACAGATGTGCAACTTTGGGTAAAAGAACATCAACCAGAAAGTGGGGAAAAGGCTGTTTCTAGAGGCATGGATATGTTATTCTATCCACACTGTATGGCAGGTACCTTGCCACTTTAAGATGGTCCGGAAAGTCTTCAAGCTGGCTCCTCCCACCCACCTGGGTGATGAAACTCTTGGCTCCTCCCCACAATGCCAGATCTTTCATACCGCTTGGAAGCATCAGGTTCCCTCCTTAATGCTCTCGCGTTTTGCATGCCCAGGCTCTAAAAACTTTGGATTTTTTTCCTAAACTTACTTTGAAACTCATTCAAGTTCAGTCTTCACCCTCTTCCCTCGTGGCTGCGATGGAGGACAAGACCATCCCCGGGTTCTGCCGGTGCCCCTGCGGGCAGAAGATGTCACGCACCGACTCCCACACCTCGTGCATTTATTGCCTCGGGCATGACCATGACCTGCAGGTTTGCGAGATGTGTCTGTCCTTTTCTCCGTCAGTGCTTGAAGACCGTACTGCCCGACTCCAGCTGGGGCAACTAGAGAAACGGTACCCACAAGTCAAATTGAAGGAGGACCGTTGGGTGGTGTCTGCGGTGGCAGACTCTGCGGAACTATGGAACAGCTTGAACAGCTCATGGCCCTCGAGGAGGAGGCGCCCCGGGCCGAGGCAAACTCCTCTTCAGCTTCACTCTTTATTCCGCTCCAGCTGGGCTCTTCTTACATGGCTTCCTTTCCAGAGCTGTGCCAGTCCCTCTCAACTAAAGGGGAAGGTCCTTCTGGGTCTCATACCCACTCGGTCCTGGAAGAAGGATCTGAAAAAAGGTAAGACCCAGCGTTGATGCTCTTGGGAGCGGGAGAAATCTCGTTCTCTGGACCATTGGCTCTCGACTTCAGTTGATGTTGCGGCCCGAGCTGCTGGTTTCACGGTGTCCCCATCAGACCAGCGGCTGAGACACCTGTTGATGCGGCCAAGATTTTTCTTAAGCCCACTGACAGGTTGTCAACCAAGGAGGCCAAAAACTCTCTCTCTGACACCAGTGCTTCCGGTGCCTTCTGAGGACTTGCCTCAGACCCTAGAGCCAATGTCCCTGGCTCAGGACCCTGAACCGGAGGGGCAATGGGTTTCCCCAGCTGGTTCCTCAGTCTGCCAACGGCACCGCTGATGATCTCGGTCCTCCTCCGCCGGAAATCCTGCCG
Organism: Neoceratodus forsteri; assembly: GCA_016271365.2. Lineage (NCBI taxonomy): Eukaryota > Metazoa > Chordata > Ceratodontiformes > Ceratodontidae > Neoceratodus > Neoceratodus forsteri. The sequence goes on from CM028132.1 coordinate 758,712,480, forward strand.
CGTTAGGCGGTCTCGGTCCTGACATGCAGCGGAAGCGGCACTGCCGCTCTTCTTTATCATCCTCTTCGGCTGAGGAGAGGCTCCGGTGCAAGTTGCAGCACCACTATGAGGCTCTAATGAGGCAATAGCCCCTTTTGGCCAGCAGCAAGCCGACACCGGCTTCCACACCGGCAGTTAAGTGGCTGTCGCCCGAACGGCCAAAGCCGACTTCTGCCACTGGTTCTCCGGCTGAGGACCCGGTCCCAGCAGCAACAGCTCAGCCAAAATAGGATGTCCCACCAATTGTCATGGAACCACTGCCTCCCCAGCCGAAGAATGGGGTGCCAACCAAGGATTGTCAGTCGGCTCAAGGTTTGCCCCATCGATTTTAGTCACTCTCACCCCCTATTACCCTCGGCAAGTGGAGAGTGGCTCTGGCGGTCATCAGCTGCACGCAGACTCTTCGGAGTCCAAAGACTCCTCATTGCATTCCCATCTAGTTGACCTGGAATCCTCGGAGGGGTCTTTCTGTGCACAAGAGCCCCATCTCGTTCCTTGGTATCCTTCGGCTCATCTCGGAGTCCACCGGGATGCCGCTGGAACCCATGCAGAAATGGGCGAGATATCCCCTTATGGAGATTCTGGACCAGGGGACTCCCCATGGAGGCCATCCCTGTAGCCGAGGCAGTGGCCCAGCGATAGAACTTGGCAGCGCCTGAAGTTATCGGGCCAGGATGGCCCGCAAGTACACGGTCCCTACTGGCTCTCTCTCTGGCTTCTCGGAGCACCCCTCGGCCAAGGGGTTGGTGGCAGATTCTGTTTTCAGGCGCTCGGGTAACATAAGGGACTTGGACAAGCCCCCAGATAAGGAGACCAAGAAATTGGACTACTAAGGGAGAAATGTGTACGCTGCTGCCTCTTTAGGCCTTTGCCAGGCCAGCTTGGCTGTTATGATGGCACACTTCTCTCACGCCCTGTTGGGCTCCCTGGATGAGGTGCTCCCTCATCTCCCGGCTGACCTCGAGACCATGGTCAAGCAGGTCCGGGATTAAGGAAGGGTGGTGGCAAAGCAGCAGCTCCAGACAGCTCTGGACATTGGAGACTCTTGTACCCGTACAGTAGCGGCCACAGTTGCCATGCACCGCAGGGCTTGGTTGTGGATCTCGACCTTCACGGCAGACACCCAACACAAGCTCACAGATATTCCCCTTCAAATAACATGAAGTCTTGCTGTATTCTGACAATTGCTGTTAGGCTCCAGCACTTGAACTGCCCTGGAGAGTGAAGGGTTAAAATTCTATGCCAGGCATAGAACGTTGGGTTCAAGCTCGGTTGAAAACTCTGTGTGTGACACTCTGAAACCAAACCATCGGATTCTTTACTCCGCCTCACTGAACAGTCGCTCCGGAGATTTTCTCCTTCTGCTTGGTTCAAAGTCGGTTAAAGTTGTCGATTTTATTCCGCATTAAATTCTGTTTATCGGTTTGAGACTCTGTCTGTGGTACTGTAAGTACATAGGATAGTATTTGTGTGGAAATTGTAAAGCTTTTTCAATCGGTTCAGCTGAACCAATCCTTTAGACAAAAATCTTGTGAAAAAGTTTAGTGTGTGGTTACCGGTCTGTATCGGTTTAAAAAAAAAAGAGAATTTAACATTTTTTTTCCAACACCCGTAACACAGTGAGAAACCAATAGGAGAGTCTTGCCTGGCGGTTGCCTTATAAAGGGTAAGTTTTGTTAGGTTGGCCATGTCTGAAAAAAACAGGCCCACTGGGTTTCAACACTGCAGTGTGTGTGGGGAGGTCTTTGCTAAGGCCGTTCCTCACACCACTTGTGTTTACTGTCTGGGGTTTGACCACCTCGATTCAGATTGCTAAATTTGCAAGAATTTCCCCTAAGTCTATGTTGGATGAAATGTTAGGTAGACTTGGGGATAAGGAGGCCGAGAAATCCGCTGACCCGGAAGGCCAGCCCAGTTTGGTTCCTACTGAACCTGAAGGAGTGCCCTCTGACCAGGGCGATACTTCTTCGGGCAAGAGGAGAGCCAATCCTGAGGGATCGGGTCCTACAAAGAGAAAACACAAGGATAAATCGGCTGGTTCGGATCCAGAATTTCATGTTCCGACCACCGAAGAGATTGCCAGAGCGATTCGGATTGTGGAATCGCTTCATCCGGTTCCGACCGATCTGGCACCTTCTGGCAGGGGTTCAGTTCGGTCAGTTCCCCCGGTTCAACATTATTCCCCTGAAGATTTTTATGAACTGGAGTTTGATGAGGAGAGGGATTTTGAAGAAGATGATTATGACGGTGAGAGTCTGGATGTGCCTGTGGAACTGGACATCTCCCCAGACAGACCTTCTGGTGTTTCCCCTCCTAGGCTTTCTGAGTCCCCTCCCCACTTTCCATTTTACAGAAAAGTGTCTCAAACCCTACAGCTTCCTATTGAGGAGACTGTGGAGGTTCAGGAGGAGCCTGATTTTGTAGAGATGATGGACATCCCAGAGTCTAAGAGACTGTCTGTTCCCCTCCATAAGTCCTTTGGGAAACAGACACAAAAAAGTCTTAGGTCTCCTAACCCTGTACCTCCTGTTGAAAAGAGAATGGACAAGAGGTACACCTTGTCAGGCTTAGATACAGAGTTTCTTTATCAGCAATGCTGCCATGTTGGGGTAGTGCAGGCTGCTGCCTGTGACAAGGCAAACATCCCCTTGGCTTCACACCCCCCAGACAAAGACTCCAGGAAGATAGATGCCATGGCAAAGAAGCAGTACATGGCATCATCTTTGGGGCTCAGGCAGGCTAACTATATGGCCTATACAGCCAGGTACCAGAAGTCCAGGTGGGACACTGTACTGGCACTGGCTAAACAGGCTTCCCCCCAGCTAGCCAGTGAGCTGGAGGGGGTGGCTGCTGATGGGATTGAGGTATCAAAGGTGCAATTTCATGCTGCTGTGGACCCAATGATGTGTCATCAACAGTCATGGCTACATCTGTGGCTCTTCGGAGAATGGCTTAGTTCAGATGTACTAGCCTTTCGCAGGATACCCAGGCCAAGGCTATGAATTTCCCTGTGGTGGGTAATTCTCTGTTTGGGGAGCAGACAGAGAATTACATGAAGAAAATGGATGAGTACAGGACCACTTACAGGAGTGCCCAGGCCAAGGAGAAGCAGGCAACTCCTCAAAGGCAGCAAGCTGGGGCAGGGGCAGGCCTTTTCACAGGCCTTTCTACCAAGCACAGGCCTCTTCTTTCTTTTCTCAGAGGGGGTTCTTCAGAGGGAGAGGCAGAAGGGGATGAGCAGGGCCACATCCACCCCTCAGCCTAAGGCTCCTGCCAAGCAGACATCCTGATGTGTCAGCCCGGGTCGACTCCCCCATTCTGGTAGGAGGCAGGATGGCTTACTTTGTCCAGGGCTGGACGTCTGTTACCTCAGACAAGTGGGTCCTGGAGGCTCTAAGCCAGGGGCTGGTTCTCAGTTTCAAAACTTTTCCGAAACCGAGACCCAGATCCTTTCCACCTGCAAATACATCAGAAACCCTTGCTCTAGAGGCAGATGTTTCCTCTCTACTGGCCTTAAGAGCCATAGAGAGAGTTCCTACCCTATACAGGGGCAAAGGTCTGTACTCCAGGTACTTCCTTACCCCAAAAAAGACAGGGGAGTGGCGACCCATCCTAGATTTAAGATACCTAAACAAACACCTGCTAAAGCCAAAATTCAAAATGGTGACTCTGGGAACAATTCTTACCTCTCTGAGGCCAGGAGACTGGCTAGCCTCCCTGGACCTCAAGGATGCCTATTTTCACATTCCCATCAGGTGCTCCCACAGAAAGTACCTCAGGTTTGAATTGCCCTCAGGCCATTACCAGTTCAGAGCAATGCCCTTTCGCCTAACTTCAGCTCCAAGGGTGTTTACAGAGTACCTAGCAGTAGTGGTGGCCTTTTTAAGAAGGAAAAGGATTTCTATTTTTCCGTACCTGGATGACTGGCTCCTTGTGGGCCAGTCCCCAGACCAAGTCAAGTCAGAGCCGCAGGTCATCCAGCAAGTTCTCACTTCTCTGGGGTTCCTTCTCAATCTTCCCAAGTCAGTTTTCAAGCCAGTACAGCTCCTCACTTTTATAGGAGCAGAGCTGGACACGCTCAAGACAAGAGCCTTCCTTCCTTTGGAAAGGGCAAAAGCCATCTCTCAGCTGGCCTCTTCCTTCCTCCCTCTGGTTTCTCGACCAACAAGGCACTTTCTTCAGCTTCTGGGCCACATGGCAGCTTCCACAGCAGTGGTCCAAGGGCCAGGTTTCAGATGTGGGACATTCAGTTCCATCTGAGGACTTTTTGGTCCCAAAGGAAAGATCCTCTTACCAAGCTAGTTCCTGTTAGACCCTAATTCAGGCCCTTCAGTGGTGGCAGAACCTGGACAATCTGAGGCAAGGTGTTCCATTTGTCACTCAGACTCTCTCTGTGGTTCTTACCAGAGATGCTTCGCTTTTGGTGTGGGGAGCCCATCTGGGGGCTCTCACGGCCCAGGGGTGTGGTCCCCTCAGGAATCCTTTCTTCATATCAACCTCCTGGAACTCAGGGCAGTACTTCTTGCTCTACTAGCTTTCTCTCAGTCAGTACAGAACAAGGTGGTTCAGGTCAGGACGGACAACGCTACCACCATATGGTACATCAACAAGCAGAGAGGCACTCGGTCCACAGCCTTGTGCACGGAGGCCATGAAAATATGGTCCCTGGCTTATTCCCTACAGACTTTTCTAGTAGCAGTCCACCTCCCAGGAAAGGACAATGTGATATCAGATGCATTGAGCAGAATTTCCCAGGGCCATCACGAATGGTCTCTGGATCCTTTGGTGTTGAAATTGATTTTCTCAAGGTGGGGCACTCCAGAGATAGATCTCTTTGCAGCCGCAGACAATCACCAGCTTTCTCTGTTTTGTTGCAGACCCCCAGTCTTGGGCTCAGTCCCTCTGGATGCTCTGATTTTGAACTGGGAATGGAAATTTCTTTATGTCTTCCCTCCTCTCCCTCTGCTGTTCAAGGTTCTAGTCAAGGTGAGGTCACAACCGTGCAAAGTGATTCTGATTGCTCCAGACTGGGCCAGGCAGCCTTGGTACCCCCTGTTGCTGTCCCTAGCAGTCCATCTTCCCCTGTCTCTTCCCAGGAATCACAACCTGTTAACCTCCTCTCAGGGGAGGATTTGGTACCCCAGTCTCCGGTCACTCAATCTCAAGGCATAGCTCTTGAAGAGTTAGAGTATGCAGACTTACATCTGACCCAAGAGGTTCTGGATATTCTCAAAGCTTCTCGAAAGCCTGCCACCAGAAAAACTTACAACACCAAAGAGAAAAGGTTCAGTATTTGGTGTTCCAAGAAGCATATATCCCCAGATACTGCTGAGTTGTCTACAGTTCTGGATTATATGGTTCACCTTAATGGCCTAGGCCTCAAACTAGTTACTCTCAAAGTTTGTTTGTCAGCTGTTTCTGCTTTCCTGTCATTGGGGAAGTCTTCCTCTCTGTCATCTCACCCTGTATTCCATAAATTTTTCAAAGGATTGCTTCATACCAATCCCCCTTTTAGGGATCCTGCTCCTGCCTGGGATTTGAATATTTGCATTGCTCAGCAGATGCAACCCCTCTTTGAGCCTATGTCCTCATCAGAGCTCAAGTACTTGACTTGAAAAACTGTGTATTTGGTTGCTGTTACATCTGCCAGACGTATCAGTGAATTGCAAGCCCTGTCAGTGGAGCCTGACTTCATTTCATTCCATAGAGATAAGGTGGTCCTTAGAACCAATAGAAGGTTCTTATCTAAAGTGGTTTCTGAGTTTCACTTAAACCAATCTATGTCTCTTCCTGTGTTCTTCACTGATCACACCTCCTCAGGAGAGCGGAGGCTACACAGTTTAGATGTTAAAAGGGCCCTTAGTTACTGCATAGAACGTACAAAGGGTCACAGGTTTGACTCCCTCCAGTTGTTCCTCACTTATGGGGAAGTAGGTAAGGGAAAACCTGCCATCAAGAGAACCATTGCCAGGTGGATTGTGTCCTGTATCCAATTCTGCTATGAGAAACTGGGGAAAAACTTCACCCTCATGCCTGAGGGCTCATTCTACTAGAGATACAGCTGCATCTCTGGCTGCAGCCAGGGATATTCCTTTGTTAGAAATTTGCCAAGCAGCCACCTGGAAAACAGTTCATACATTCACCAAGCATTACTCTCTGGATATCCAGGCTAGGAGTGATGCTTGGTTTGGCACAGCAGTACTTCAGAGCCTATTCCCAAAGTAGGTTCTGTCCCTCCTCCTTGGTTTTTGGTCTTTGGGTTTCCTGACTTGAATCTTTTGGGAATCTAAAGTCTTTGTTGCCAGTTGGCTAGTAGGAATTTTACAATTTCCACATTATATAGTCAGTGAGTTTTAGCTCGTAAGAATCTGACAGTTTGGTTTCAAAGTGTCACAGACAGAGTTTTCAACGGAGCATGAGCCCAACATTCTATGCCTGGCATACAATTTTAACCCTTCACTCTCCGGGGCAGTTCAAGTGCTGGAGCCTAACTGCAATTGTCAGAATACAGCAAGACTCCTTGGTGACCTTAATATTAACTGACATTTGACTCTTAGTACTGTTTATTTTCCCCCTGGTAAAATTTTAAATGGTTTAGATTTATTGACCCTCTTTCGTGAAGTTTTTCCCCCTAATAGAGACTGGATTACTCTTGGTGACTTTAATTGCAGTTGGGATAAAAGTTTGAAGTGTGGCATCAGAGAGACTTTGGTTAATCTGGGTGTAACACAATTAATTAAGGAAACTACCAGACTCAATTATAAAACAGGTGTAGGGGCCATCCTTGACTGGATCATTGTTACTTATGTTGATAGAATTTTTAAATCTGAGGTTTTGGCCGACACCATGAGTGACCATTGTCCTGTCAAATGTGAGTGGTCCATAAAATTATTAAAAAGTCCTCCCAGATATGTTGAATGTCAAAATTTGGCTAAGTTTAGCCCCCAGGGAATCAAGATTTATATAATAAAATTGACTGGTCCCCTTTGGTAATTAGCACTAACATTGATGAAATGTGGGAATGTTTTTGCATAGCTTATCATGCAATTGCAAATATAATCTCTCCCTTAAAGAAAATAAGAATTAGATCATCCAAACAAGAATGGGTTACAAGGGACCTCATTCACTTAATGAGACAACATGACAAGTGTTGGAAATCTTATACTCTTTATAGAACCCTGATTGCTCTTCAAGAGTATAAGACACTTAGAAATAAGTGTAAATCTGAAATTAGGAAAGCTAGGGTCGCCTGTTGTTTAAATGAACAAAGGAATTCCAGGGCCAATCCTAAAAAGACTTGGAGTTCCTTAAATAAAATTTTGGGACAGGGTAAGGTAGATTCCGTTCCTATTCTTCATCATATTGGACAAAGTATAACTGATCATCTTAGGGGATCTAATATTTTCAATAGTCATTTTGGGAACTTAGGCCTCTATAGAACTCCCATAGATTTGGATGATGTATCTGATAATAATGATATTCATAATGACAGTAATCCAAAGTTTTATTTTAAGTCTCTTTTCCCTACCTCAGTAAAAAAATACTTTTTGAAAAATAATCCAGAACCTTTTCAGGGCCAGGATAATGTTGATGTTAGGATAATTAGAATGGGTACTGATTGTTTTGTTTATCCATTACTTCATGGCCCGGATATTCAAAAGGGTTGCACCATGCTCAAGTCCAAACTTGCTCCATTCTGTGATATTCAGCAGGAGGCAGTTGTGCCACAGAAAACAGGCTGAGCAACAGCGCAATGCAAATGAATGCATGCTCAACTGGAGGGGGAGGAACCATGCATAAACTGCACAGCCTGATATTCAGTCGGGCTGTGCAGAGTTGTGCAGGCGCAACCCCCAACCTGCCTGCACAACTTTGAGCAAAAAAAGGCTTAGTTGAGGGCCACCCACAGGTGAGCTGCTGCATTGCAGGGCGCAATACAGCAGCTGCCACCCGTGGCTGGCCCCAACTCAGTCCCTGTGCCCCCACCAGCCCGATTATGGGCATCAATGTGGCCCCCTTGCTCACATCCCTGGTGGTCCAGTGGACTGATGCCCGATTGCGGGCAGAATGGGCTATGATTTCTAGTGCCCGAACAAGGGCAGAAAGAATACAGAACTTCTCACATCCTATGTGCCCGATCATGGCAGAAAGAATACAGAACCCCCCACATCCTATGCATGTGCCTGATCAGCGGCAGTAAGTAAACTGTTCCCCAAAACATCTCCTGGTGTCTAGTATCTATTTTATGAGCGAAGGACTTGCGCCTTTGAATGGACAGTTTGAATATCCGGCCCATATCTTTAACTTTCCTTATATCATAATGTTTTTCCAAGTAGCTGGAAACGAGCAGTTATAAAACCCATCCTAAAGAATGGAAATCCTTCTTTAGTTACTAATTATCGTCCTATTTCCCTTTTATCGCCTATTTCAAAAATTCTGGAAAGGATTGTCATGGACCAAACCTTGGATTTTCTTGGGAGGTATTCTTTGTTATCAGAGAACCAACATGGCTTTAAGCCAGGATATAACACTGAAACAGCCTTAGGGTTCTACGGCAGTGTCCATGGAGCACTTGATAGTGGACTTTCATGTGCAGCACTGTTCATGGACCTCACCAAGGCTTTTGATTTGGTTGAATTTGATCTTCTTCCCGGTATGCTTCAAGGTCTTCATTTTTCTGATGAAGTAAATATGTGGTATCAAAACTTTTTGTCTGAAAGATCATTTAGAACTGTTATTGGTTCATCTTTATCCCATTCTCTTCCCTTAGTTTGTGGTGTGCCCCAGGGTTCAATTCTGGGACCACTTATTTTTTCCTTATTTATGAATTCCGTATCTGATATATTTAGAAAAATGAAAATGATTCTTTACGTAGATGACACTGTTCTTTTTTGTTCAGATCCCAGACCCAATGTCGCCCTTTCCTATCTTCAAACTGATTTTAATTTCCTGCAGGATTTGTTATCCTTAAGTCACCTGGTTTTGAATTCCCAGAAAACCAAAGTAATGGTGTTTTCTAAGAAGAAAAATGTACTAATTGATTTGCTTCCAATTTCTGATAGGACAGGAAACATAATTGAAAATGTATCTGTTTTTAAATACTTAGGTATTACGTTGGGCACACATTTTTCTTTTGAACCTCACATTCAGAATCTTAGGAAAATTCTTCATCAGAGGTTGGGTATGCTTTATCGAGTTAAATCTTTTTTGACTTTGGAATCCAGAAAGCTCCTAGTTCACAGCTTTCTGTTCTCCATACTCGATTATGGCAAACTGATTTATACATCCTCATGTACTAATGTTTTGAGTCCTCTTAAAGTAATTTACCATTCAGCTCTGAGGTTTTGGCTAAATTTATCCTTTCAAACCCATTGCTCTGATCTGTACAGTCATCTTCCTTATCTTTTGAAAATCGAGTACTTTATAAGATGGGCATTTTCTTATTTAAAGTTAAATGTAATTTTTTTCCTTATTCTATTTCTTTAATGTTTCCTAGATTAGTTAATGCGTTGTTTACTAGGTCCCAGCATAATTATAAATGTAAAATACAATTTTTTCAGACTACTTTTGGGCAAAGATCCTTACTATTTAGAGCACCTAGTTTTTTTTAATAGAATTCCATTAGAAATTGTTCAGAATTGTTCTTTTCAGGTTCACGTGAAATCTTCAGAAGTTGTTAATAATAACTCCTGTCAGGGTTTTAAGACACGGTTAAAACAGTGGCTATCTTTGGAAACATGACGTATTTTTATGTATTGTATTTTATTGATTGAATGTTTTGTTTGTATTATGTTTGTTAATTTTTTGTGTTTTTTAGTTTTAAACTTGTCTCCAATGAAAACGGGCAGTTTGCTCATTTGGATTTACAAGTATAAAAAATTAAAATGAAAAAAAAAAAAATGGCCTGCTGCAGAGGCACAGGCATACAGGGACTTGATAGCGGCAGCAAACCTTTCTCAGGTGGTTAGCTCCCCAACCAGGACAAACTATAAAACGGGTACCAGCACCCTTCTGGATTGGATCATAACAAGCCATCCCACCAGGATCACAAACACCACTGTCCTCCCTGACACACTTAGTGACCACTCCCCCGTCATCTGCTAATGGTCCAATAAATTCATCAAGCCCCCCAAAACCATTACTAGCCGGGTTCTACCTAGAGGCAAGCTACCTCATCTCAAAACCTTCCTTCATCAACAGGATTGGTCCCCAGTTCTCACTGCAACCAATGTGAACACCGCACTGGAACACTTCATCAGAATCTTCAACCAAGCATGTAACATATTTGCACCCTTCAAGAAGCGCAAGGCCAAAGCCCTATGTAACCCCTGGCTCACTGGAGACCTACTTAGACGGCTAAAAGCTCGAGACCACCTTTGGGAGATTGCCAGAAACACCGGGAGACAAGTTGATATTGCTAACTATAAATGTGCATGAAATGACTGCGCCAAATATATCCGGGATACGAAGACCACCTATTTCCATAATGCTCTCACTAACTCATGGGGCAATGGTAGGGACTTCTGGAATAACATTAAAGAAGTCACTGGGAAGCAATCTAAATCACCCCCATCAGTACTCAACATAAATGGTGAAACTACACTTGACCAGAAACTCATTGCTGATACATTCAATGACACCTTCATGGACCTCAGTGCTGTACTCCCACAGGTTTTTTTTTCGATGAGGTGGTTCCCCTTGCTTCCCCTTGCTTCCCCAGCCACTTCCAGCCACCCTCCCTTCTACTTTAAAGCAGTAAAACTGCATCAAGTCCGCAGCTACGTTACGGAAGCCATTTGCAACTCCAGAGCCAGCAGTGACTCCCTCAAACTCAAACTGCTATCACTCATACTTGAAGAAGTACTCCGACCACTGGCCAGGATTTTCAACCTCTCCCTCAGCCTCAGCCAGTTCCCTGACTTATGGAAATCTGCCACGGTAACCCCAATTCTTAAAAGTGGTTTCAAAACAGCTACCAAGAATTACCGTCCAATTTCCATCCTGCCTCCACTCTCCAAAGCCCTAGAATGGATTGTGTCAGACCAGCTCACCAACTTCCTAGACAATCACAACATCCTGTGCAAGGAGCAACATGGCTTTAGAAAAGGTCATAGCACCACCACGGCGCTACTTCAATTCACTGGTGCAATCCATCACTCACTCGATAACAGTCATCTTACTGGGTCCACCTTCATCGACTTAACTAAAGCCTTTGATACCATCTACGACAATCTCCTACTTGCCCAGCTTCGATTAGCAGGGCTCTCACCTAACTCGGTGAACTGGTTCAAAAGCTACTTAGACAACCACTCCCAAAGAGTGAGAATTTCTAGCACACTCTCAGACCAAAGACCAGTCCGGTCCGGTGTCCCACAGGGCTCAATCTTGGGCCCCCTCCTTTTCAGCCTTTTTCTGAACTCACTGCCAGAATTCTGCCCTGAACAGATCCTACTCTACGCGGATGATGCTGTCATCCTGGCATCCCACCATGATCCAGTCCATCTACAAGGTAACCTCCAACAGGCCTTCTCTGCAGTCAAAAACTGGTTCACAAAACACAGACTTATACTTAACCAAAAAAACAAAGACCATGATCTTCTGCTGCTCCCAAAACAAACACAAACAATATCAACTCTCCATTAAAACCAAGCAAGGAATCACCCTCGAACAAGTTCATACCTTCAAATACCTCGGCCTCACCCTCGACTGTAATCTCTCCTATGTCCCACAAATCAATAATGTAGCAAAAGTGGCCAACACCAGGATTGGCCTACTATTCCGACATAGAAAACATCTAACCCCAGAAGCTCTGTCCATAGCTGTCCAGAGCTCCATCATCAGCATCATTGACTACGGTCTCATTATCTATGGATCTGCCACAACCTCATCTCTCAGGCGTGTTTTGACTTCCCCCAATCAAGACTGCCGACTCGTTACTGGTTCCCACCGTCTCACCCACACCTGCGACCTCTACTCCAAAACAGGCTGGCTGCAACTGAACAACTGAATCAAATACCAAACCTGTATCACTGCTAAGAAAATCATGATAGGAAAGGCACCGCCAGGAGTCAGCACCCTCCTCAAACCCAAAATCACCAACCGCAACACCAGGAGCTCTAAGCCCCAAATCCTTCAAATCCCCCACTGCCACATATCCCAAGGCCAAAGGTCATTTGCATACAGGGCTCCGAGTTGGCTGAATGAGCTCTCTAGTGACACCTCATCCACAGCAACGCTTGGAGCGTTCAAAAAAAGCTCCGCCACTCCATAACTGGCACCTCCACCTGTGCTTGCACCCCATAACATCTTCATTCCCTACGCTGCTTCTGACCTTACATGTGTCAGTTTCTGCCCTCTCTTCTTGCACTTACCTGTCCAATGCAACTTCTAATGCACTTGCCCTGTGTCTGTTCTGACAAGGCCCCTCGGCTGCCTCACCCTGACCCTCTACACCTATGCCTTCCCCTACCCTCAGCCCTCTCCCCTTCTTGCCCTCTTCCTCCTATTGTTTCTTGAGCTGCTCATCGCTCAGTCTGATTTTGTCAAGCAAAGTTACTGTCTAAAACCATGTACCTGTAACTGTTTTATGTTTTAGTGTCTGTTACCCTGTAACCAGCATGACGTGGAACCTTTGTAAAAGAGCCTTGGCTCAAAGGTACTTTGTAATCCTAGACACAGATAAATAAATAAAGAAAAAAACACAATTACTAAGGTGAGTAATTTTTTCTTCTGGGCACCGACCTGTTCAGGCCCAGTGTGGAGGGCCACCTCCAGGGCATTGAAAAATCCAGTGCCACCCTAGATTTGGTCACATCTGCACAGAAGGACAAAGGCCACCATCAGCAGCGTAAGCCCTTTCATCCCTCTGCTCCTGGGGCAAGACCTGCCCAGCAGCACCAGCAGCAGGGCTAGCAGGCTCAAACTTGGCACCCTAGAGCCAAGTCCGTCGCTTCCTCTGTCAGGAAGCCCAGGGGGAAGGGCCCCGGTGGCTCCTTGGCCGGTCCCTCCTCCTCCAAGCCTGCCCAGTGACGGGTTGCGGGGTGCTGCCCCAACCTCCTCTCACCTCCCCTGAGTCCCCCCCATTGAGGGGGCTCAGCCACTTCCTTTCCGCCTTGTCCAGGTCCGCTATCACCGTGGACTGCTGGGTGCTGGAAGTGGTCGACCAGGGCCTGCCTCTGAAGTTCGAGCAGGTCCTTCCCTTTCGAGCCCGTGCCCTGCCGGGGGACTACCGGGTCTGCAGCCTCCCAGTCGGCTCTCCAAGACAACATCAACCAGCTCCTCCCCAAGGGGGTAGTCAGCAAGGTTGCGGATCCTCCTCCGTGCCCAGGGTTTGTTTCCAGGTACTTCCTGGTTCCAAAACAGACGGGGGGATCTGGTGCCCCATTCTCGATCTGCACGACCTGAACAAGTTCCTAAGGCTGCGTAACTTTTGGATGGTAACACTGGCTCAGATAATACCAGCCCTGGAGCAGGGTATGTGGTTCTGCTCCCTAGACCTCCAGGATGCGTTCTTTCATGTCCCAATCCATCCGTCTCATCAGCGGTTCCTCTGGTTTTGGGCAGAGGGAGCCCTCTACAAGTTCCCGGCCATGCTCTTTGGCCTCTCATCAGCTCCCAGGGTCTTCACCAAATGCATCGCAGTGGTGGTGGCATTCCTGCAGCTCCAAGAGGGCCAGGTCTACCCTTACCTGGATGACTGGCTGGTAGCAAGTCCCACCAGGTTGGAGGTGGAGCAGTCCAGAGATCTGGCACTCCAGGCTTGCTCTCAACTTGGCCTCCTCATCAATGGGGCCAAGTCAGAACTCGTGCTCTCGCAGGTGATTCAGTTCATCGGGGCGGAGCTCGACTGTCTCCAAGCCAGAGCCTGGCTCCCGGCGGACAGGGCCGAGGTCCTTTCCTCCTTTGCCCAATCATTTCTGGTTGGGCAATTGCACCCTGCCTTGGACTTCCTGTGCCTTCTGGGTCTCATGATGGCTTGCACCAGTGTGATCCATTGGGCCCACTGGCATATGTGCCCCTCTGCAGTGGGGGCTGGCCTGCCATTGGTCTCAGTGAACAGGTCATCTAGACCAGCCAGTCTTTGTGAACCAGGAGGTGTGGGATGGCCTGCAGTGGTGGCTCATCTGCAGGAGGGAATCCCATTCATCTGCCCCGAGCCGATGATCATCCTGATGACCGACACCTCTCTGATGGGTTGGGGTGCCCATCTGGGGGAGCAGAGAGCCCACGGACTCTGGTCCCCGCAGGAGTTCCAGTGCCACAGCAACCTGCTGGAGCTCCGAGCAGCCCGGCTAGCCCTGACTGCCTTCACTCCATTTGTTTGGGGTCAAGTGGTCCAGGTCCTGACGGGCAACACCTCGACCATGTACTATCTCAACAGACAGGGCGGAACGCACTCCTTTCCTCTGTGCAAGGAAGCTCTTTGCATTTTGTCTCATATGGCAGGAGCCTTGAACAGTCTGGCCGATGCTCTCAGCCGGATAGGCGATGCATCTCACGAGTGGTCTCTCCTGCCGGAGATAGTACAAGACCTGTTCTCCCACTGGGGCACACCTTAGGTGGATCTGTTCTCCTCCAGGGAGAATGCCAAGCTGAGGCTGTACCATGCCCGCCCCACCAGCAGGGCTCACTGCAAGGGGATGCCTTCTCCAGGCCATGGACCCCAGGCCTCTTCTATGCCTTCCTTCCTCTGCCCTTGATCCACAAGGTGCTCCTCAAGATCAGGAGGGACAAGGCGCAGGTGATCCTAGTAGCCCCAGACTGGCCTCGCTAGTTCTGGTATCCAGATCTCCTCAGCCTCAGCTCCAGGATCCCAAGACGGCTTCTAGCCCGCCCAGACCTGCTCTCCATAACAAGGGGAAGGTACCCCCATCTGGACCTTCAATCCCTGCACCTGATGGCCTGGTTCCTGAGCGGCTAGAGTTCCAGGCCTTGGGTCTTTCCGATGAGGTCCTCAATGTTGTTGAGGCATTCCTCAAGTAGTTGACCAGAAAATGCTATACCTTCAAATGGAAGAGATTCTCCATTTGGTGTCAGGGCAAGGGGTTGGACCCCTCATGCCTTCCACTGGCTAGCTTTCTGGACTACCTATGGTTCTTTTCCCAGCAGGGGCTTCAGTCGACGACCCTCAGGGTGCACCTGGCAGCCATCTCTACTTACCGGGCACGGGCCAGCAAGCAGTCATGGTGCAGGAGAAGGTGGTCTGGCGCTTTTTCAAGGGCCTAGATCACATATCCTCTCCTGTGCAGGAATCACCACCTCCATGGGATTTACTGCTGGTATAGGCCAAGCTCGTGGGCAAGCCATTCGAACCGATGCACAGGTGTGACATCTCTCACCTGTCATGGAAGACTATCACGTCAGCTAGAAGGATTGGGGAGCACCAGGTGCTTTCCATCGAAGCTCCCTACCTGGTCTTCCACAGGGACAAGGTTGTCCTGCACCCGTACCCGAAACTTCCCCCAGTGTTGACTCTACCAGTGTTCTACCCCAATCACACCTTGGAGGCCGAGTACAGGCTCCATACTTTGGACCTGAGAAGAGCGCTCGCTTACTACAAAGAGCACATGGCGGACGTTCGGGGAGAAGTTCACCAGCTGTTTATCACCTACGTTGAAGCCACACCTGGCAGACCTGCAGAAAAGCGGACAATTGGATCACTTCCTGCATTGATCTGTGCTATAAGTTGGCAGGTAGGGAGTCTCCTGTAGGGCTTAGGACTCATTCCATCCGTCATACCGTTGCGTCGGTGGCTGCTTCTAGGGACATCCCTATCCAGGAAATCTGCAGGGCTGCTATCTGGAAGTCAGCACCCACCTTCATTTCCCATTACCACTTCGACCTTGAGTCACGCCAGGGTGCTGGTTTTGGAACTTCAGTTCTCCAGTCCCTGTTCCCTAAGTAGGGTGTGTGCGCCTTGCCTCTCTTCTCCCGGGGAACTTCTAGGAGTCTGTCAGACAGTGTGGATAGAATAACATATCCACGCCCCTAGAAATACAGGTTATTCACCTGTAATAGGAGTCCTAGGAGTGGTATATGTTGTTCATCCACACGGACCCACCCGACCTCCCCAGCTTCGGCGCACAACCTGGCTTACAGCAGGCTGGATCTGGTGTCATGGGGCAGAGCCGAGAGTTTCATCACCCGGGGGGGTGGGAGGAGCCAGCTTGAAGATTTTCTGGGCCATCTTAAAGCGGCAAGGTACCTGCCAGACAGTGTGGATGAACAACATATACCACTCCTAGAACTCCTGTTACATGTGAGTAACCTGTATTTCTTTGGTTGAAGACTATCAGATAGCCAGACCAACACCACAGCAGCAAAGTAACAGCCAAGGACCAGTAAGACTCTTTTTCCTAGTTTTAATTTCAGGTCAGGTAAGAGCTCTGGTGGGGGTAACAAATCTGCACCCAAAGATTTTATTTGCTGTAACTGTAATAAGGCAGGCCATATAGCAAGAGACTGCCATAAAAATAAGGAGCGCAACACTGGAGGAGATTTGTCCTTCGCAAATTGGGGCAAGTTTTTAACAGACATAAAGGTGGGAGATAAGACTGTGAAGGGACTTATAGATCTGGGGAGCAGACCGACCCTGGTGCATGTTGAAGTGCTGGAAAAACACTGTGTAAAAGGACCAGGTACTGGGGTCATCTGCATCCATGGGGACACGCGTTACTATGCCACCACACAAATGAATCTGAGCATTAATGGTGCGGCGCACCAAATGAAAGTGGGGGTAGTACCTAAGTTACCTGTACCTGTGAATATTGGAAATACCTTTTCAATATTTACTGAGATAATCACAGAGGGAGTAAATCCTCCTATTTCAGCAACTGTGATGACAAGAGTTCAGGCAAGAATTTTTCAGATATTGGGGGCACTTTCCCTTTTGGCAACTTTGATGTGGACTTGTGTGAGACTAGCTCCAAGATCAATATTTAACTTTCCTGACCAATTCATAAAGTACATTCAAACTATATACAATCTTATTTATTTATTTCAGATTGGGATTAATACCTTTGAGTCTGGGACTCATTTCCAAAGGTTCCAGGCCTATAGAGGTACGAGGACAGACAGTCAAAACATAGTTACAGATTGGTACACAATGTAAGGAGCATATACAGAGCAGTAGCAAAATGAGTTACTGTTGGTACAAACTGTTGCAAGTGGCAGTCAGTGAAACTAGTCATACAGAAGGCCACATATTTTGTATATACATAACTGCAATTAGGAGGGGTGAAATATTGATTTAGGGGAGAGTGCAAATTGTGAGAACAGGGAGTAGAAATGTAAAGCGAGAAGAGGGGAAGAGCAGAGTTCACAGGTAATAACAAGTAGAGGACTAGATTGGGTGTAGAGGAGCAGCCAGAGACAGGCTTTGTCAGTTAAGGCATGAGAGGAGCATGTTATGGGACTAGTAAGAGACCCGAAGGATGGGGAGAGTAGTAAAACAAGGGAGAAGGGTGGGGGTGAGGGGGGACAGGTGCAGGGAGATTAGAGAGGGAGGGTTTAAAGAGAGGGGAGGGCTGTGTGGGGGGGAAGAAGTTGAGGCAGGAGCAGGGACAGCAGGTGAGTGAGGGATGCGGGGTAGTATGGACGTATAGTGGGATATAGTGGGCCAGGGAAGGAGTAGAGATAGGAGCAGGAGAGGGTAATGGTAATTAAAGGCAGTTACAAACATTTTTCCTGGCCAAGTGTGCTCGTAGTCCAGACTTGAATTGGCCAATTTTATTACCTTCAGTCTGGAACTTAGGGAGATTGTTGAACCACTTCGGGCCATGGAAAGAGAGGGATCACTGCACTTGGGAAGTTCTCTTGAATGGTACCACCAGCCCACCTTTGTCTGCATTCCGGGTCCTTAAGTGGGGTTGTGTTGCTACGAAGAGGCTGGACATAGAGCCAGGAGTGAGTCCTAACAGAGACTTCTTCGCTAGTAGGCATGACTGGAAGGCAATTCTGCTTTGTAGCAGGAGCCACCCAGTCTCCTGGTAGAGGGCACATGTGAGTCCAGTGATCCACCCCCAGGACCAGACGACAGGCTTTATTAAGAAGAGTTTTGACGCTTTTAAGGATGGTGTCGGTGCTGGCACCATAGATAACAAGGCCGTAATCTATGGTGGATAGGACAGAGCAGCTAGTGGCCAGTTTCAGTGCTTCTGGGTTCATGGAGTGTCGGTGTCGGTAGAAGACTCTTAGTTTAGTGTTGGCAGATTTAACGACGTGTTCAACATGTGCACCAAAGGACGGTCAACATGTGCACCAAAGGACAGAGTGTTGTCCAGGAAAACCCCCTAGGTATTTAAAGGTGCACACCTGCTCCAATGTGACTCCTTCATGGCTCTGAACTTGCAGGGGCCCATATTTCTTCCTGGTCTGGGGTATGGAAAAGAACATGCGCTTAGCTTTTTTATGGATGAGCAAGAGTTTGTTGTCCGTGAGCCATTTTTCAAGCCCTCGGAAGTTCGTTTGAAGTTCAGAGGAGATGGATGCAGTGTCCCCCCTTCGAGACAGAGTTTACTGCATCATCTGCGTAGAGTACAATTTTTGACAGGCAGGTTGATGGTAGTAGATTAATAAAGAGACTGAAGAGAAGCGGCCCTAAAATGGACCCTTGGAGGACACCCAGGCAGATGTCCCTAGGCTGTGAGAGGGTCCCAATTATTTTGACATGTTGGGTCCTGTGTGAGAGGTAGCTGTTGAACCAAGTCACCACATCATTAGACAGTCCCAGGGAGAGAAGGTTATGTAGCAGGAGTTGATGGTTGACAGTGTCGAAGGCTTTCGTAAGGTCTGTAAAGATAGACCCCACAGCCAGACCATCCTCGAAGGCATCATAGATGTAGGAGGTGAAGTCAACCAGGGCAGAGACAGTAGAGTGGTCATGCCTGAACCCATGTTGTTGTGGACTGAATAGGCTGTACTTGGTTAGATATTCGATGAGCTGATCAGATACTACACGTTCGAGTGCTTTTGACAGTGGAGGAAGGATATAGATTGGCCTGTAGTTAGGTTGGTAATGTCTCCATTCTTGAGGATTAGAGTAACCAGGGCTTCCTTCCACCTGTCAGGGAAAACTTCTGATTTTCGCGAGCCATTGAACACTTTAGTGATTGGTTCAGCTACCTCACTTAGCACCAGGGCTAGCAGCTCCTATCCAGTTTGTCACCTTCCACCCTGGTCTTCTCAAGTGCCCGTTTAATATAAGCTATGGTTTTCTGCTTAAGAAGATGCCTGAAATAGAAGGGAGGAACAGTAGTAGGAGAGAACCTGACTGGTGACGTGGGAAGGGTGGTAGGGGATAGGTAGTCATTGGGTAGTACTGAGCTAAGATCAGTGAATGCCTTATTTAAGGCATTTTACTATGTCACTGGGGTCATGTGTTATCCCAGTGTGAGACATGATTACATCTGGATAAGTTCTGGTTACTTTCCCTGTGAGGGATTTTAATGAATCTCAGAATTCTGTTCCCCGGCCCCAGCTCTTCTTTAGGAGGCCACTGTAATAGGACGCCTTTGCCGGCTGAATTAGCTTAGTGTATTTGTTCCTAGCTGTTTTGTAGGAAATGATGTCTGGAAGTTGACCCATGCCCGTGGCTTTGGCCTTATGCCATAAGTTGTCCCTATGCACAATAAAAATCAATGACACCTATCAAAACCCTTTAGATTACATTGTGAGGTTAGACAAGGTTGTCCCTTGTCTCCGTCACTATTCATGATAGGCTAGGAATTATTGTTAAAAGAAATACAGGCAAATCAGTTGATTTCTGGCATTAAGGTCCCCCCACTGGAACCTAAGTTTAACGCATATGCGGATGACTTATTACTTCTGATTCAGGAACCAGAACAGAGCTTAACTGAGTTAATGAAGTTGATCAGGAGATTCTCCAAAATAGCCGGCTACAAAGTAAATGAGAGAAAATCTGAAATGAGATCCTTTAACATTACCCATCCAGAGATATATAAAAATATAATTAATGTCACAGTCCAAGAGAAAGGGATGACCTACCTTGGTATCATCATCTCAAGTAAAAAAGAAGACTGGTACTCTTCCAATTTTGAAGATTTATATAACTCCTTGAAACTCAAATTTTCAGGTTGGGGTAAATTTCAGCTATCAATTTGGGGGAAGATTCAACTTACCAAATGGTTGCAGTCCCAATTTTGTCTTATAGACTGCAGTCTATTTTGTTTCCAGTTTCACCTCAATGGTTTTAAAAAAATTAATAAACTTTTCAGCAACTTTATTAGGAATTCCCCCCCCCCCCAAATCTCCTGGTCAAAATTATGCATGCCAAAAGAAAAAGGAGGGTTGGCCTGCCCCAACATTTAGATTTCTTTCTATGCTTTTCTCATCAAACTAATTTTGAATTGAGTGTTCAATGAAATCAACTTGCAGTGGGAAAACTCAATTTTAAGCAGCTATTTCAATGAACATCTTAATATAAAAAATCTGATGTTTCTATCATCCTTAGGTATAAAATCGAAATGTGCCATTATTAAAAACCTAAATTTCATATTACAGAACTTTTCCAATAAAATTAAATCTTCCTTGAATATTTTAAATAATCCAAACTTTATTTTACAAGGAAAACTGCTTTATAAAAAATATTGGTTCCAGCAAGGCATTAGGAAATGGGAAGATTTATATGAAAATGGAACCAAACTTCTTAGGATATTTTCAAACAAAAACTGAATCTAAAAAGTTCCCATCTCTTTTATTTCAATCAGTTAAGTAGTATATTGTAGCATAACCCCCACCTTTTTTTTAGCAAGCTGCTCGAGATGGCATAAAGCTCTTTCTATCTGAAGCCTTTTCTTGGTGCTTATTTATGGCATCTCTAGCCATACGTAAGTAACCCTCTATCTGTCTAACAAATTCTGAAACAGACTTATAACTGTCCCCCTATGGCCTGTTAAAGGGGAAGTCTCCCATAGTTCCACACCGATATTTTCCCAACTCCTTATGTGTAACTGTTGTGTGCCTCCTCCAGTTGCCAGCAGTCCTATTGCTGTCCAAATCTAGATTATAAATAAAAATATACAGCCCCCCAAAGTTATCAAAGTATTTGTCCTCCATTTTACCATCAGTGTTGCTGGAGGATGATGTCATCAGAGCAACAGATAATGGTACTGCACTAAATGCAGTTCCACCAGTAGACCAACCCCACAATGTTTGGTTCCCCACTTGAGTAATGGAGGGACCCTTTAAGTGTTGTTCACATCCTGAAGTGCAGGTCTAATAGGGACTAAGACCATGTGAGTGTGATGCAGCACTGATTTGAGGTATATATAGTATTCATGTAAGAAAGTGCCTGTATGTGTTGTGTTACTGTTTCTGTTAGCAAAAACAGTTTACCCAATAAATGACTCTGGGTACAACAAGAGTTTTAAGTGGTATTATGCAGCTGTTGTATTATGGTGTGTTAACATTCTCTGTTTGATTGACACCAGCAGTGAGAAACAATCTTGCAAATAGGCCCTTTCCCTTTGTAACTAGGCAGTCAGTGATTGGATGGCTGCTATAAGGCAATAAAGAATTCAGCTATGGCAAGGAATAGGTTACCAGGAGAGCACAGACACAAGCACTGGGGGGAATCTGGTTCAAATCCTACTACAGTGCCTTACCCTCTTAACCCTTCAGAAGTTCCCCTAACCTCCTTAGAAACTGTGATGGCCCCACAGGTCCATGGTTTAAAAGTGCCCCAATTCCCATTATAAATCATTAGCTGTGATGTGACAGCTACAGCACTTCACTTTCAATGTACTAAGGATAAGCTGTGGCAGCCCCCCCCCTTTTGTAATGCCAGCATTTGAAGTAGGATGTCCCTCACAAATCAGATGCTACACCTCAGCTGTTGTAGGTAAAGACACTAATCAGTTTCTGTTTGTAGTGCTCTGTATTTGCTTAGCTCATTCCTCCCATGTCATATGCATTCTGTGTCTTGGTATTTCCAGTCAGAAACTCAGATTTAAGGAGCATTTGAAATGTAAAACAGTACACTTTATAAAGTAAACGATCTAGCTCTCCACTTTCAGGATGCTGAAAGGGATGTGTATAAGTCAGTGATGAAAGTGAATAGGAATGCACAGGAACTCAGTTCCTGTAATTTTTTTGCAACAGGAACAGAGTTCCGTACTTATTCCTCACTGACACTGGAATTGAAATTTAAACCAGCAACATGACAGTTTCTGGGCCTGTGACCTGAAATCAGGGTTTCCATAACAACAATTGACTTGTACAACAATGTTGTTTTCCTAGAAATAGTTCAGTATCTCTAACTGAATCTACTAGTGTCTAAACAGATAGCTATGTCACAACACAGCTATCCTTCAGATTGAGGATCTTCATTCTGCATTTCATGTTTGCCAATGCCTGAGTTCCTGTACTTCTTGTCTACCACTTGCACCACTGGTATAAGTCGGTCTTGTGTGATCCTTTAGTAAACTGCCCAGGCTCATCTTGTAACAAATCTTCTTAAGGGTGCTCACCTGGTTCAATACAGAGTGACTGATTGACTGTTCGATTGATTGATTGGTTGACTGATTCAGTCTACTGCTTTCCACAACATGTTACAACTGTCTCACAGAGAGAAATGAGCAGTGCAAAGAAACAGCTTTTGTTTCCTGTGAATAAAATACTATTAGATGTATTATTTGCTCTACACATACAGTATTAAAACTACAGGTACTACTCCCTTTGTGAATTGCATGACAGAACTGCCTTAAGCCATTGCAAACTTAAACTAAAATCAGGCTAGACAGCATTGACACCTTTATGTTTTGTTCTGCACTGTTGCTGCAGTGACATCAAGGAATGGAGGGCTGTATTACAAGTACCTCATTTGCATGTAAATGGAGGCTTGCTTGACATTTTACTACTTTGTATCAGAGCCTCAAACTCTAGATATGTGTTGCAACAGAAGAAATGGCTGATCTCTTATTGACATATGTACAGTACTTGATGTAATGTATAATAAATACATCAGATATATCCAAATCATACATATACAGGAGTCTTCTCCTTTAAAGACCACATCCACAAGAAGAGTGAGCTCCCTCCCAAACATGACTTCAAAGGGACTAAATCCACTGGAGGACTGCACACTGCTGCAGTAGGTCATCATTATATAAGGGAGAAAGGCATCCCAATTGTCTTGATTGGCATTTACGAACATGGTCAACTTATCTAACAATGTCCGATTTAGTCACTCCACTAAGCCAACTGACTGGGGCTGATAGGGAGTGGTCCAGGTCTTATTTATTTCTAATAATGAGCATAAGTCCTTAAACAGGGTGAATGCAAAGTTCCTTCCCTGTTCAGTATGGATAGAGTTGGGGGCCCCAAAGTGGCAGATTATTTCTGAAACTAAGGATCTTACTTTGAGAGGGTTCCTGCAGTAGGTCTTCACTATAGGACTAAGCCCCGTCAGGACTGCCACGCAAGACAGTGCTATTCCGCCGTTGTCGCGGTGCGCCCTTGTTATCGAGGTGATAGGACACCAGCGTGACTATAAAATGGGTGGTCCGTGCCCGCCCTACAGTTCTTTCCTGCCGTCGCTCAGTTCGTTCGACAAACACGGTAGAACAGCATTCAGTTGCCCGCCAGTTTAGCAATTTTTTGCTTACAGAGTTCTCAGTTTTCTCCATCGCCTGTTACTGTGTATGTTGTCTAGTCGGCCTAAAAAGAAGTGCTCCAAGTGCGGCGAGCAAATCCTGTACAGGGACGATCACTTTCAGTGCGTCCTCTGCCTGGGGCATAGGCACTGCTTGGCTGAGTGTACCACCTGCGAAGGCTTCAACCAGGCCACGTGCACCCTTCGCAAGAGGGCCCTCGAAGTCCATCTGCTAACCCTGAGACTGGCTTCCATGGAAAAGGAGCTTCAGGAGCTGAGAGAAAGATCGACATCACCAGTCCCGGAGAAGAAAAGGAAGGAAAAGGACTGGGAGAGATGCCGGGAGCAGAGCCGTTCTCCTCTGGGGAAGACCAGCCAGACAAGCGACACCGACCAGGGTCGACCCTCCACCTCTGTGAGTACCCCACCTGCAGAGCCTTTGTCCACCCCGGCGGACTGGGTGCCCTCACCCCCCCCGCCTAGGTGAGCGGGCAGTTGGAGGTTGCTTTGTTGGAGGTTTCAATTAGGTCTCCGGCTCAGAGCACCGCCGATAAGTAGCCCTCCAGCTCTGCCGCCAGGTGCCCGGCCCAGTCCTATCAGTCTAACCCAGGTACTTCTACTCTGGTTAACCCGGCTGCATCTAGTAAGCCAGTCGATGGCTCTTCTGATGACCGCATAGACGACTGTGCTGTCCCATCAGGCTTCCTTGTGGCCCCCGACTCCGGGATGAGCACACTCGCTGGCCTAACTTCATCCCCACGGGTTCCTTCCCCCAGGGACTCTCCACCGGTACCCAGCCTTTCTCTCCCATCAGATACCTTTCCTGATCTGTCATTGGGGGACTTGCCAGACCTCACCCCCCTTGCCAGGCTCTATTCCACCATCCAATCTTCTCCTCACTGTGGATCCCTCACCAGACCTTCACGGGCAAGGCATGGACCTTCCTCCCACAGGATCTTCAGGCCTTCTGCCTAATCTGTCGCCAGTCCCACTTCCCAGCAGACCTTCAGTGCCTCCCCACAATGGGCCCCTCTGCCCCTCCTGTGGGCCCTGCAGGTGATTTTCCGGGAAATCCCCATATTCCCCAATACCCGCTGTTGGGAGGCCCATCACCAAGTTACATCCCATCAATGCTGGGCTATAACCCGCCGACGCTGGGTTGTCCCACGTCCGGCTACCCGACGCCAGGTTATCCAATGCCTGGATATCTGACGCCAGGATACCCGACACCAGGCTATCAGGGACATACTGCTTACCAGTATCCTTATTGGTACCAGGTCCCCAGCTACCCACCCTTCACAGGGTACCCGGGTTATCAACCCTCATCTCCACCTCCTGCACAGCCTGATCATGAATCCATTCCTGCATGGTGGAAGGACGCGCAAACTCAACTCCTTTCAGAGCTGGGTCAGCCTCCGGTCACAGTCATCCCTCTTGATTGCGTGCCTCCTCCTAGTCCTGTGCCCTCTAGCCAGGTGTCTGACAAAGATTTGGGTGACCTTGCCTCCAAAAGGTCTTAGACCATGGGACCAAGTTCTGGATTCGCCCAGCAGAACAGAATCCTCTGAGTCAGATAAGAACTTGGAAATAGGTCAGTCCGAGCCTCACTCTCCGGTCGAGCCTCAGGCAAAGAGTCCCCAAAGTCTTCCCCCTGAGGATCCCTCCTTTGGGGAGCTTCTGAAAACCATACAAAAATCTTGCGGTTGGGCCTCCAAGGAACTGGCCCCCCAATGCAAAAGATTTGCAGAGCACCTAGATGTGGTCAGTATGGATCCCCTTCCCATTCCCCCGGATGGGACCACATGAGGACCTCGCATCCACTATTTGGCGACAGCCTTCCTCCATTCTGGCTGTGTCAAATAAAGCGGACAGAACTTATTTTCCCCTGGAAGGGGTCTCTCATTTGACTGCTTAACCCAAGGCTGACTCCATGGTCATTACTGCTGCCCATGACAGATCGGCCCAACCCAAACACCTTAGTGCCCGTCCGCCGGACAAGGACTCCAAACAGATGGACCAGTATGGTATGAAAATCTATGCCTTGTCCACCTGTGCCATCAGGTCCTTGAACTACATCTCACATATGGTGGCCTTTCAGAAGTCCTCCCTAGCAGAACTGAAGAAAGACGTTCAGGAGATTCCTAATGAATAGCTCAGGAATAAACTCCTGGAAAAAGTCAGGATGAACAAGTTATCCTGCCACCATGCCCTCCATGCCACATACGACTCTGTTGATTCAGTGGCAATGGGAGCGGCTACTGGGATTTGTCTCAGACATTTAGCCTGGCTTCGTCTGGCATGGTTGGCACAGTATGTTCTGTCTTCTCTCCTGGACACACCTTTCAGGGGTTCAGTTCTGTTTGGCGGCGACGCTAAAGACATTATAACTGGGCTGCAGGAGAGTGGCTCGTCCTTTAGGGATGTTTGCTCCATGTATCGTTTCGGACAGAAACAATGGCAGCCGCCTTTTCACCGCCAACAGAAGTGGAACAGATGGAACCAGAGCAAACAACAAAATAAACATTGTGCCCCAGGTTCAGGTGCCCAAACTCCTCAGGCCAAGTTTTCCAAACTCGCCTCTGGAAGAAAGGCACCTGTCCCCTCCACGTCCTGACTCCCTATCCCTCCTTCTGCTCCCTCCAACTCCCTCAGAGGAACCAGTAGGGGGAAGGTTCGGCCTCCACCTGGACGGGTGGAAGGCCGTCAGTGCAGATGCGTGGGTTCTCCAACTCATAGAAAGAGGTCGCTCAATAGAGTTTCTGGAGAGACCTCCTTCCAACCCTCTGGGAAGGTCCTTTTAGCCATCAGACCAACTCCAACTGGTCAGGCAGGAAATTCAGACTCTGCTACAAAAGGCAGCTATAGAGTCCGTTCCTCTGGGACAGACAGGAAGGGGATTCTACTCCCACTTCTTCCTGGTTCCAAAGAAGATGGGAGATCTAAGACCCATCTTAGATCTCAGCATGCTCAGTCTCTTCATAGAGTGCAAGAGATTCTGCATGCTGACTTTCCAGGGACTGTTACCCCTGCTCCTACCAAACACATGGCTGTGCTTTCTGGATATGCAGGACATCTACCTCCATATCCCCATTCTCCCGGCCCACCACCGCTTCCTCAGATTCTCCTTTCTGGAGGATCATTTCCAGTTTAGAGCCCTTCTGTTTGGCCTCTCTTCAGCACCTTGGGTTTTCACCAAGTGCTTAGCGGTGGTTGCAGCGTTTCTACGCCGCAAGGGTATCTGTGTGTTCCCATACCTAGACAACTGTCTCTTTTCAGTCCCCTTGCCGGACAGCCTGAAGGAATCCCTTTCCTTCACTCTGGACCACTTTTCCAGTCTGGGAATTTCTAACAGTCTCCCCAAATCCCAGCTAATACCCTCCCAGCACCTTCAATTTATTGGAGCAGTGCTGGACACAGTCCAGAGCAAGGCCTTCCTTCCAGTCGACCAAGTGGAGATCTTTATCTCACAAGCCACATTCGTAGCTTCCTCTCAGTGGACCAGTGCTCAAGCATTCCTTCAACTTCTGGGTCTGATGGCGGCTGCCATACCCACAATTCCTTTGGCCAGGCTGCACATGTGGGTAACCCAGTGGTCTCTCCTAGTCCAATGGGATCAGTGCCTGGATGACATGGACCAGAGGGTACTAGTCTCCAGCAGCCTTCAATAGGATCTCCTCTGGTGGAAGGATCCCGCCAATCTCTTGGTGGGGGCCTCCTTTCACTCTCCATCTCCCTCGCAAATCCTCACTTTGGATGCCTCAAACTTGGGATGGGGAGCGCATCTGGGGGACCACAGAACCCAAGGCCTCTGGTCTCCCATGGAGGAGAAAATGCACATCAGTATTCTGGAAATGAGAGCGGTGCTGTACGCTTTTCAGGCATTCCAGTTACTTTTGACTCTGGGAACACTCCTCATTCAGACAGACAACATGGCCACTGTCTGGTATCTAAACAAACAGGGAGGCAACCGATCATACCCTCCCTCTGCAGGGAGGCGATGCGGGTGTGGTACTGGGCAATTCAGCATGGCCTATCATTGACAGCAGTCCACATGCCAGGTGTTCACAGCATTCTGGTGGACAGTCTCAGCCGATCAGTCACCAAGGCTCACGAGTAGGAACTAAAGCTGAAGGTAGTAGAAGACTTGTTTCTTCAATGGGGTCAACCAAACCTAGATCTGTTTGCCTCCCAATCCAACGTAAAACTACCCAACTTTTGCTCGCTCGTTCCCGAGCATAGTGCTTTTTGGCGAGACGCACTGTCTCTATCCTGGACAGGGACATTTCTATATGCTTTACCTCCCTTTCCTCTATTACAAAAGGTTCAGCTAAAGCTTCAAGCTTAGGGGGCTCACATGATCCTCATTGCCCCTCTGTGGCCTCAGCAGATACAGTTCCCACTGTTACAACAGCTGATTTTGGAACCACCAGTACCTCTGCCTCTCTCTCACGACGTTCTGTCCCAGGAGCAGGGCACCTTGGTACATCCGAGCCTCGAGTCCCTCCATTTTCATGTGTGGCACCTGTGGACATAGCGATTTCTCGTTATGGAGTCTCTGCAGGAGTGGCTCAGGTCTTAGTGGAAGCTAGGAAGCTTTCCACTAGATCCATCTACGCCATGAAGTGGAAGAGATTTTCTGTCTGGGCCTCTGCGAAAGGCTGAGACCCTTTTTCTTGCTTGGCCTCCCAAGTGTTAAGAGTACCTCTTGCATCTTTCAGAGTTGGGCCTCAGTTACTCCTCACTGAAGGTCCACCTCTCTGCGGTGTCGGCCTACCACCTTCTGGTGGAGGGCAAAACCCTAGCTCAGCTAGAGGTTTCTAAAACCTTTCTGAAGGGGATCCTTCATATAACACCTCCAGTCCAGAATTGTTCCTCCCTGGGATCTCAATTTTATGTTGCAAAAACTTACTTTGCCCTCTTTTGAACTGGCAGCAAGTTGCGATATGCATTTCCTAGTGTGGAAAATGCTTTTTTTCAAACAACATGAAGTCTTGCTGTATTCTGACAATTGCAGTGAATCCCAACCTTTAAACTGCCCCGGAGAACTAAGAGTTAAATTTCCATGCAGGGCATGGAACACTGAGCTTGAGCTCGGTTGAAGTCTCTGTCTGGAGTGTTTTGAACTTAAACCGTCAGATTCTTTACTCCGCCTCACTGAACGGTCGTTCCGGAGATTTCTCCTTCAGCTCGGTTCGAAAGTCGGTTAAAGTTTTCAGTTTTCTTCGGTTTTAAACCGAAAAAAGTATCCACGTAGTCGGTTCAGTCTCTGTCTGTGGTGCCGTGAGTACTAGATAGGAATTGTTCTGTTTTTCTGTGTGGAACTTGTAAAAGTGCGGTTGGTTCGGCTGAACCAGTCATTTGATTGTGAATTTTGTTGGTATACTTAGTGTGTGGTTACCGGTTCTTATCGGTTCTAAAAAAATGTGTTTTTAACCGTTTTGTTTCCAATACCCGTGACATGGTTAGGAACCGATCAGGGAGTCTTGCCTGGTGGTTGCCGAAAAAAGGGTAAATTTGGTTAGGTTGGCCATGTCTGAGAAACCCCCCCAAAAAATGGGCCCACTGGGTTTCAACACTGCAGTGAGTGTGGGGAGGTCTTTGCTAAGGCTGATCCCCACACCACCTGTGTTTATTGTCTGGGGTTTGACCACTTCGATTCAGACTGCCAAATATGTAAAAACTTTCCCAAATCTACCCTTGAGAAGAGATTAGGTAGACTGAGGGAAAAGGAGACCGAGAAGTCCGCTGACCCGGATGGCCAGCCCTGTTCAGTTTCAACCAAACCAGAAGTAGTGCCCTCTGACCAGGGCGATACTTCTTCGAGCAAAAGGAGAGCCAATTCCGAGGGATTGGTTCCGACAAAAAGAAAGCGCTAAGATAAATCGACCGGTTCGGATCCAGAAGTTCATGTTCCGACCGCTGAAGAGATAGCCAGGGTAATTCAGATTGTGGAATCGCTCCATCCGGTTCTGACCGATCTGGTGCCTTCTGGCAGGGGTTCGGTTCGGTTGGTTCCCCCGGTTCAAGAGTATACCCTTGAAGATTTTTATGAACCGGAATTTGAAGAGGAAGGGGAATTTGAGGATTATGATATAAGTGAAGGTCTGGATGTGCCTGTGGAACCGGCCATCTCCCCAGACAGACCTTCAGGTGTTTCCCCTCCTAGGCTTTCTGAGCCCCCACCCTCCAGCTTCCTATGGAGGAGGCTGTGGAAGACCAAGAGGAGTCTGACTATGTAGAGACAATGGATATCCCAGAGTCCAGGGGACTGTCTGTTCCCCTCCATAAATCTTTTGGGAAACAGACACTGAAAATCTTAAAGTCTCCTAACACTATACCTCCTGTGGATAGAAGAATGGACAAGAGGTATACACTTTCAGGCTCAGACACGGAGTTCTTATATCAACATTGCAGCCATGTTGGGGTAGTGCAGGCTGCTGCCTGTGACAAGGCAAATATTCCCTTGGCTTCACACACCCCCTGACAAGGACTCCAGGAAGATTGTTGCCATGGCAAAGAAGCAGTACATGGCATCTTCTTTGGGACTCAGGCAGGTGAATTACATGGCCTATACAGCCAGGTACCAGAAGTCCAGGTGGAACACTGTAGTGGCACTGGCTAAGCAGACCTCCCCCCAGCTAGCCAAGATGCTGGAGGCGGTGGCTGCAGATGGGATTGAGGCATCTGAGGTTCAGTTTCAAGCTGCTGTGGACTCCAATGATGTGTCATCAAGAGTCATGGCTACATCTGTGGCTCTTCAGAGGATGGCTTGGCTCAGATGTACTAGCCTCCCTGTGGTAGGTAATTCTCTGTTTGGGGAGCAGACAGAGAATTACATGAAGAAAATGGATGAGTACAGGACCACTTACAGGAGTGCTCAGGCCAAGGAAAGGCAGGCAACTCCTCAAAGGCAGCAGTCTAGGGGCAGGGGCAGGCCTTTTCAAAGGCCCTTTTACCAAGCACAGGCCTATTCTTCCTTTTCTCAGAGGGGGTTCTTCAGAGGGAGAGGCAGAAGGGGGATGAGCAGGGCTGCAACCACTTCTCAGCCTGAAGCCCCTGCCAAGCAGACACCCTGATGGGCCTGCCCGGGTCGACTCTCCTATTCCAGTAGTGGGCAGGCTGGCTTACTTTGTCCAGGACTGGATGTCTATTACATCAGACAAGTGGGTTCTGGGAGTAGTAAGCCAGGGACTGGTTCTCAGCTTCAAAACATTTCCAAAGATGAGAGCCAAATCTTTTCCACCTGCAAATCAGTTGGAAACCATTGCCCTAGAGGCAGAGGTTTCTTCTCTCCTAGCTTTAAGAGCTGTAGAGAGAATACCTACCCTACACTGGGGCAAAGGACTGTACTCCAGGTACTTCCTGATCCCCAAAAAGACAGGGGATTGGCGACCCATCCTAGACCTAAGATATCTAAACAAACATCTTTTAAAACCAAAGGCAAGATGATAATTCTGGTAATAATCCTTCCCTCTCTAAGGCCAGGGGACTGGCTAACCTCCCTGGACCTCAAAGATGCCTACTTTCACATTCCCATCAGGTGCTCCCAAAGAAAGTTCCTCAGGTTCGAGTTGCCCTTAGGCCATTATCAGTTCAGAGCAATGTCCTTTGGCCTAACCTCAGCCCTAAGGGTTTTTACAAAGTGCCTGACAGTAGTAGTTGCCTTTCTAAGAAGGCAAAAGATTTCGATTTTTCCATATCTGGACGATTGGCTAATAGTGGGCCAGTCTCCAGACCAAGTTAAGTCTCACCTGCAAGTGACCCAGCAAGTGTTCACTTCTCTAGGATTTCTTCTCAACCTTCCCAAGTCAGTTCTCGAACCAATCCAGCTTCTTACCTTCATAGGGGCAGAACTGGACACACTCAGAGCAAGAGCATTTCTTCCTCTAGAAAGGGCAAGGGCTCTTATGTAACTAGCTTCTTCCTTCAGCCTTCAGGTATCTCGACCAACAAGGCATTTCCTCCAGCTCTTGGGCCACATGGCAGCTTCAACAGCAGTGGTCCAAGGGGCAAGATATCAGATGAGGGATATTCAGTTCCACCTGAGAGGTTTCTGGTCTCAGAGAAAGGACTCCCTTACCAAACTGATCCAGTGACTCTGACCTTGATCCAAGCCCTCCAGTGGTGGCAGGATCAGGACAGTTTAAGGCAAGGTGTTCCTTTTGTTGCTTAGCCTTGTTCAGTGGTCCTTACCACCGTTGCTTCTCTCCTGGGCTGGGGAGCCCACCGGGGGTCCCTCACTGCCCAGGGCCTGTGGTCCCCCCAAGAATCCCTTCTCTACATCAGTCTTCTAGAGCTCAGGGCAGTTTTTCTGACTCTAAAAGTGTTCTAGCAGTCAGTTCAGAACAAGGTGGTTCAAGTCAGAACAGACAACATCACCACCATGTGGTACATCAACAAGCAGGGAGGCAGTCGGTCCACGGCCTTGTGCACAGAAGTCATGAAGTTGTGGTCCCTGGCTTATTCCCTGCAAACCTCTCTTGTAGCAGTTCACCTTCCAGGCAAGGACAATGTGTTAACAGATGCACTGAGCAGGATTTCTCAGGGCCATCACGAATGGTCCCTAGACCCCCAGATTTTGAAGGTGATTTTTTTCAAGGTGGGGCACTCCAGAAATAGATCTCTTTGCAGCCCCAGACAATCACCAACTCCCTCTCTTTTGTTGCAGACCTCCAGTCCTGGGCTTACTTCCTCTGGACGCCCTGATCCTCAATTGGGAGGGGAAGTTTCTGTATGCCTTTCCCCACTTCCGTCTCCTGTTCGAAGTTTTGGTAAAAATAAGGTCTCAACCATGCAAGGTGATTCTGATTGCTCCAGATTGGGACAGACAGCCCTGGTACCCCCTGTTACTGTCTCTAGCAGTCCATCTTCCCCTATCTCTTCCCAGGAATTTCAACCTGTTAACATCCACTCAGGGAAGGATTTGGTACCCCAATCTTCAGTCTCTCAATCTCAAAGAATGGCTCTTGAAGAGTTAGAGTTTACAGATCTGCATCTTTCCCAAGGGGTTCTGGTTATCCTCAAGGCTTCTCAAAAGCCCCCCACCAGAAAGACTTACAACTCCAAATGGAAAAGATTCAGCATTTGGTGTTCTAAGAAGCATATTTCTCCAGACAATGCTGACTTGCCTATGGTTCTAGATTATATGGTCCATCTTAATGGCCTAGGCCTCAGACCAGCTACTCTCAAGGTACACCTGTCAGCTGTTTCTTTGTTTTTGTCTGTGGGGAAGCCTTCCTCACTATCTTCCCATCCTGTGTTCTGTAAATTTTTTAAAGGATTGCTTCACACCAATCCCCCTTTTCGAGACCCTGCCCCTGCCTGGGATTTGAATGTTTGCATTGCTCAATTTATGCAACCCCCCCTTTGAGCCTATGTCTTCAGCAGAGCTTAGATACTTGACTTGGAAAACTGTGTTCCTGGAAGCCATTACCTCTGCCAGGCATATCAGTGAAGTGCAAGTCCTGTCAGTGGAACCTGATTTTATCTCCTTTCACAGGGATAAAGTGGTCCTTAGAACCAATAGAAGGTTCTTGCCCGAAGTGGTTTCAGACCTCCATTTAAACCAGTCTATGTCTCTCCCTGTTTTCGTCACTGATCATTCTTCCTCAGGAGAGAGGAGGCTACACAGTTTAGATGTCAAAAGAGCCTTTAGTTACTACATGGAGCGTACCAAGGGTCACTGGTTTGACTCTCTCTAGTTGTTCCTCACTTATGGAGAAGTGGGAAACGGCAAACCTGCCACCAAAAGATCTGTTGCCAGGTGGATTGTGTCTTGTATACAATTCTGTTATGAGAAACTGGGAAAAACTTCACCCTCAGGCCTGAGGGCTCATTCCACAAGAAGTACAGCTGCTTCCCTGGCTGCGGCCAGGGATATCCCTCTCTTAGAAATTTGTCAAGCAGCCACCTGGAAAACAGTCCATACCTTTACCAAGCATTACTCTCTGGATATCCAGGCTAGGAGTGATGCTCGTTTGGTACAGCAGTACTCAGAGCCTATTCCCAAAGTAGGTTCTGTCCCTCCTCCTTGAAGGTACTGCTTGGTAGTTGTAATTGTCAGAATACAGCAAGACTTCATGTTGTTTGAAGAAAAAATTACTCACCTTAGTAATTATATTTTTCTAATGGAGTCTTGCTGTATTCTGACCTCCCTGCCTGCCTCCCCTCTCAGAACCTGTTTTTGGGAAGTGGGTGGGCAGGTGCAGTGTTGCACCCCAGGAGTGTTTTTTGTTTGCACCCTCCTCCCTTTTTGTTTGGGTGCTTATTTATTATTGTTATTTTTAGTACATTGGGTTTTGTTTTTGGGTTTGCTGACTTGAGTCTTCCTTGGGAATCCAAAACTTTCTTCAGCCAGTTGGCTAGTAGAATTTTTACAATTTCCACATAGAATTTTTAGTTTAGTTGGGCTCGTAAGAATCTGACGGTTTAAGTTGAAAACACTCCAGACAGAGACTTCAACTGAGCTCTAGTTTAGCATTCCATGCCCTTCATGGAAAGTTAACTCTTAGTTCTCCGGGGCAGTTCAAAGGTTGGGAATCACTGCAATTGTCAAAATACAGCAAGACTCCATTAGAAGAAATATAATTACTAAGGTGAGTAATTTTTTCTTAGTTGCTATTACTTCAGCTTGAACAGTTTCAGAACCCCAGGCTCTAGTTTGCAGAGAGCCTTATTTAATTTTCCACACCGCCCGGGTGGTCCTGTGGACTAACCTTTTGTTCCTTCCGAAAGTGGTTTCGGAGATGACTCTAAATCAGTGTGTTGAATTGCCGATGTTTTTTCCAGAGCATTCCAACAGGGGGGAATACCTTCTGCACACCCTTGATGTGCACAAGATTTTGAGGTACTATACCTCTCAGACTGAAGAGGTTTGAAAATCGAACCAGCTCTTTGTTGCCTTTGCCTTCCAGTGTCAGGGCAAAGCGATCACAAAGCAGACTCTGTCTAGGTGGCTGGTTAACTGTATCCATTACACTTACCAGAAGTATGAAAACCCCCTTCTGGGGGCAGTCAAAGGCGACTCCACCAGGAATGTGGCCACTTCTACTGCCTTTTTCAGTAATGTGTCCACTGCTGATATCTGTGCAGCGGCCACTTGGTCTTCTGTCCACACCTTCACTAAACATTACAGTCTGGACATTGCCTCTAGGCATCGAGCTGGCTTTGGCCTTGCTGTTTTGCAAGGTCTTCTGTCTTAGACAGACCCTTAGTTAGCAGACATCTTCCTCCTCCTGGAACCTCATCTCCGACTCCCTTTCTTTTGTTAGATTGCTTGGTATTCTGTCCTATATGTGAAGACCTACTGCAGGAACCCTCTCAAAGTAAGATATAGCAGTTATGTAAGAACTTACTTTAACAGTAGATCTTCAAGAGAAGTACCTGCAGTAGGTCTAGTTTCCCACCCACCTATCCCCCAGCTCCTGAGTTTGTACCTTGTTCCATGCCCAGGACCCTTGTCTCTTCCACGGCTCAGGGTAACAGGAATCTACTATTCCTCTTTTCTGCTTTTCTTTATCTAGGTCTCCAGTAGAAAAGAACTGGAGGGAGAGTGCGTGACCACCCCTTTTATAGTCACACTGACATCCCATCACCTGACGACGGGGGGGGGGGGCAGTCCTTGCTGATGATTGCTAGCTACAAGTTTGCTGTGCGGTCCTGACGCCAGGGGACATAGTCCTATATGTGAAGACTTACTGCAGGAACCTCTCTCGAAGATCTACTGTTACGGTAAGTTCTTACATAACTGCTATTTTCTGCTACAGTCCGGGCCTCTTGGTCGGGTAAGGGAAATGCCTCAGCCCATTTAGAAAAATAGTCCGCCGCCACCATTATGTAGTGATTCTTTCATCTGATAGCCAGTAAAGGTCCCAGAATGTCTATTGCCAGCCTGCCCACAGCGCGCCCCACCTTTGACATCACAAGGGGTGCTCTAGGATTGGGTCCATTGGCTTCCCCCATTTCTCTTGGTTTGCCAGAAACAAGAACAGCCACATAAGATTCCTTGGCTAAGAACCCACTG
Source organism: Neoceratodus forsteri (assembly GCA_016271365.2). Lineage (NCBI taxonomy): Eukaryota > Metazoa > Chordata > Ceratodontiformes > Ceratodontidae > Neoceratodus > Neoceratodus forsteri. Next base: position 758,748,152 of record CM028132.1, read on the forward strand.
GTGGGCCGCTGGAATTGAAGGATGACTGCAGAACTTCCTTGGCTAAGTACCCGCTGGTTGGCTGCTTGAATTTGAAACACACAAATCTGGCTGCAGTCCGCTTTTGTACTGCCCAAAGAGGGAAATGATGTAAACCACCCAGCCACAGCCCGCTTCTGGACTGCCAGGTAAAGGATTTGATGCAGATCACCCTGTCACATCCCACATCTAAACTGACAGATGAAGAAGATCACCCTGCCACGGCCCTCTTCTGGACTGCTGGATGAAGAAGATGAAGAAGATCATCCTGCCACAGCTTGTTTCTGGACTGCCGGATGAAGAAGATGAAGTCGACTCCACGGGAATCAGAAGTCCGGATAAGGATGTTTCTGGACGTAGGAGAACAACAGTGTTCTGGGCTCCAAGGCCGGATAAGCCAAGGGCACACGTAGGATAACAACAGGGCGTCACTTAGAGAACTGGAACAGGCAAACCAGACAGTACTCTGATACAGATGACAAAAAAAAAAAGAAACGAACAGCAGATTCTGCACTGGGCCAAGCCGTACTTGGGGAACTGTCAGAGGAAAACAGTAAACATGATGTTGCCACTGCGACGACTGCAGCATGGTTCTTCATGAAGTTGCTGTTGGCTGCTCCTGGGAAGATGATTCCCAAAGAATTGATGAAGGTTGATAGTGATGCACACTGGTGAAGTGACTCTAGAATGCTAAAGACTGTTTTTGATACTTTACCAGCACCGAAATGCTGGCACTATGTAATGCAAAGACAGTTCTAGCACTTATAGTGTTCGTAAGATGGATAGCAATACGATAGTCACAATTCCTACTGTAGCGGTAAACTACACAGTCTCAATGTCCAAACCCCAGTAAATAAACCGGTACTTTGCTATTCTAGTGAACCATGGCTTTCTGTGGACCTAACTGCAGTGGGGTCCCTATAGCTAAATCAGGTTCTCCTGTTACTGTGGGTACACTGGCAGTTGGTAATAGGCTCCTTCGAAATGCTACAAACTCAAATGTCTGACCAGGCCGCTTTAACACTTGTGGACCTGAATGGCTAGCTAGGGTCCTATAGCACCTGGAATTTATTATGCTGCTGTACCCCTAAAACACCTGTGGGCTTAGATGGCTAGCTACGGGTTCTGGACCTTGTGTTGCCCTTTTTAAGTGGCTGAGGGCCTTCCCTTTGACTAGGCCCCAGTAACACTTGTGGCTTGAAATGACTGCTGGGCCCCGGACTGGCTGTGCCTTCTTGATTCCACTGGGTCTACTTGCCCCTTTAAATAAACATTCAGGCCAGATGTCTCTTTATTTATGGAAGTGGGCTTTTCTTGCCCCTTTAACAGTCTGGGTCTGTATTGCCCTCTTATTATTATTATTCTTATTTATCCGCCTGCTGCGGTGACATCCAGCCGCCGGCCCTGCCCACTGGGAGAACACCAGGCTCACTCACATAATGAGGAATCCGGCATGGCCATCGCCAATCCGCAGGAGGGTCTCCCCATACCCTATCCAGCCAGACCGGCTTCGGACACCCCCAGTGCAATTCCACACGAGTCCTCCCTGCGATGCAGGGCACATCCATCAGGCTGCACGGTCGCACCCAGCCATTTCCACTTTTTCTTCCATTGGGAGCGCAGACGTGCAATGATGTCTGCGCACATGCATGCCGACGTCTGCTGCATGCCCTCCCAGTCACACCAGTGCAAGCAGTACCTCTGGGCGTCCGCAGGAGTTGCCTCTGCACGGTGTGGATTCCCCAGCCTTCCCAGGACTAGAGAGCTGTCTCCATGCCCAACTTACTCCCTGTCAGACTCCTGACGACCGGGCTTGTTCCCAAACCCGGTCCACCGGCGTAGCGCAAGGTGTGGCGTCCAGTGCTTCAACCCTCAGCGCCACCGGGCCAGCCCTGTATTGCCCTCTTAAGTAACTGGGCTGTTCTATGGCTGGCCCCTTTAAATCTCTGGGTCTATATCCCCTGAGCCCCTTTAAATCAATCAATCAATCAATCAATCAAATCTTTATCCAGGCGGACACCATTGAGCAAGCTCATTTACAAGGTGAACCTGCATCTCCCAAGGTCAGGTACAATACACGTATGTACAGGCAGTAAGGCAAAACATGGGAATACATAGTAAAGCAAGCTAAGTAACAGTAAGACAAATGGTCTAATTTGACCACGTATTATAATATATCTAACTATATACATGTCATGTTTTGGGAATGAAAAAAGCGGTTAATGGTAAGGGGGCTATATAAGGAGAGGGGGATGCAGAGTCAGAATTAATTGGAACCACACACAATTGTAGGTATCAATGGGTGAAGGGGTGCGGGGGCAAGGGTCGTAGTGATGCAGGGTATGCATACTTATGGGTTAGGTTAGGAGGCTTGGAGATGGAAGGAAAGGCAGGGCAAGGGTAAGGAGGGTATAGGGTTTCTGAAAGGTAATGTTTATTGTGTGCAAGAGGAGGGCTGAGGATGATAGTACGCAGAAAGGGAGCAGTTTATAGACGGTGGAAACAGTAGCATACTTCTGTGATTGTTTTTGCATATAAAGTCTCGAACACTGCAAGACTAACTGGGGATCTTAATTTCAAGGATTTCTGCAGCTTATTCCAGAGAGTCAGCAGTGAGAAGTCTATGGCCGCTCTCCCAAAATGCATATGGACTCTGGGAATCCTCAAGGAAATTAGGGAGCAGCTCCTTAGGGAATAGTTTCGGAGCCCGCTTAGAGGCAGTAAATCAATTATATACTGTGGTAATTTACCGGTAACTGCTCTGAATGTCCATATGGCTGCATTTCTATTGCGTCTGTATTGTAGTGAAGTCCATACCACTGCAGCATATAAGGAGCAGTGGTGGGTAGAGAAGGGGAGGCCAGTAATGAAATGCAGCACTTCGTGGTATAGGATGTCTAATTTACCCAGATATGAGGCGTTGCAATGACTATAGATGAAATCGGCGTAGTCAGTTAAGGAGATGAATGTGGACTGGAGTAGCTGCCTTTTTGCCTCTGTAGTCAGAAGGCGGTTTATCCGATAGAAGAGCCCCAGCCTCTGCCTCAGTTTTTTCATCAAATCCTCCAAGTGTTCCACGAAGGAGAGTGTGTGGTCTGACCAGACCCCAGGTATTTAAACTTGGTAACAAACTCCAAGTTTTCTCCCAGTAAGGTGGTGATAGGGGGTAGGGTGCCAACAGTAGCAGAGTGAGCCAAATGGTTGCCAGGTGAGAGTATCATTGTCTTAGTTTTCTTTGCATTAAGGAGCAGCTTTTTGCTAAGAAGCTGGTACTGTAAGATATTGAAATCAAGTTGCAGATCTTTACAGGCAGCTTCAGGTGTTGTCCAGCTTAGATAGAGTACTGTGTCGTCCGCAAACAGGTGAATGTTGACCTCCTTGATGCCGAGATCAATGCTGTTAATATATATAGAGAATAGTAGTGGTCCCAGGATGGAGCCCTGTGGGACACCTCTTAATAATGGTTTGAGGGAGGAAAGCTCCCCTTCTGTCTTGACCTGCTGGTGCCTATCCGTTAAGTAGTCCTGGAACCAGCCCAATTAAATGGTGTCTAGGCCTAAGGCTTTTAATGAAGAAAGAAGTAGGCAATGGTCCACAGTGTCGAATGCCTTGCTAAGATCTAGGAAAACAGCATAGACAAACTTTTTGTTCTCTAGATCACATTGCCAATCATTTGTTACCTTGGCCAACGCCGTAACTGTACTAGGGTTAGTTTGGAAACCTGACTGTATAGGATTTAGTACGTTTGTGTTTTCCAGGAAGGCTCTTAGCTGGGCATTCACTATTTTTTCTAAAAGTTTTGACAGAATGGGGAGTAGCGAAATTGGCCTGTAATTGTTTAGGTCACAGGGATCCCCAGATTTAAATAGTGGAATGATGTGAGCAGTTTTCCATAGATTAGGGAGAGACCCCTGGGACAGTGACAGATTAAATAGATGAGTAATTGGCACAGCCAGAACATGCCAGGCAATCTTTAGGTAGTAGAGGTCCAGAGAATCTTCGCCAGCGCTTTTCTTAGTATCCAAATGAAGGAGAAGGTCTTCAACCTCTTTCAGGGTAGCAGGTGAGACGGAAAAGGTGGCATTTGTTAGATTAGGCTCAAGGGGCAATACAGTCATCTGGGAGTGCAGGCTGCAAGCAGACGAGTTGTCGAATGCTGGTCCAGCTGAGATAAAATGATTATTGAAGGCTTGTAGTATTTCTTTTTTATCACTGATAATGAAATTGTCCGAGGAGATATTTGAGGGGAGCATGTTTCCTGTCATATGGCCAGATAGGTCTTTTATTGTGGTCCAGAATTTGGTTTTGCATTTTGAGGCGGAGTCTAACTCTGTGCGGTAGAAATTAGACTTGGCCTCTCTGATCAGCTTAGTGCAGGAGTTTCTGGCAGTTCTGAAGAGACACCAGTCTTTGGCTAGTTGAGATTTGCGAGCATTTTTCCAAAGCTTGTCTCTTTTTACTAATGCAGACTTAAGGTCTGCAGTGAACCAATGAAACATTCTAGGCTTTATGAGGGTTTTGACCAGAGCGTGGGTATTAAGGGCAATTGTTAAAATTTCCTGGAAGATGGCGTATGCTTTGTTTACTGATTTAGCAAGGAAAAAACTCTGCCAAAGCAGGGAGGCTTTTAGATCATTGATATAGGCCAAAGGGTCAAAGTTCCATTTTGATCTTTTAGTGGAGAATTTCGTTGTGGATTTAGGCATAGGGTTTGTTCTCACACCAGCAATGAAACAGTGGTCGCTAACATCAGCATGGAAGATGCCAGCATGGGAGAAGAAGTGTGGTTTATTTACTAGTAAGACATCTAGAAGGGTGCTACTTGAAAGGTTGTTCTTATTAATGCATGTTGGTTCGTCAATGAGTAATGAAAGTCCGTGGGAATCACAGAAAGATTTGAGAAGTAGCGAAGCACTGGACAGCCAGTCATAGTTAAGGTCTCCTAATATACTAGTTTTGAGGTAACTAGTGTCCATAATAGATGAAAGGTGAGACAGGAGCTGCGATCCAGCAGATGGTGGTCTGTAGCAGCCGATGATATGGATGGCTGTCGCAGGTGTGATTTCAATTTTTAAGGACATGCATTCAAATCTGTTGGCAAGTGAAGAGAAGTCAAGGGTGGAGACTGTGAATTTGTCCTTGATGTAGATGGCAACTCCGCCACCCCTAGTTTGTCTGTCAGTTCTGAATAGCAGATAGTTGGGAATGCTGACCTCCTTGTCAGGAGTGGATGGCCGGAGCCAGGTCTCTGAAATAACAAGTACATCAGGTTCGGTGTGTGTAAGCCAAGCCTGGACAGAGGTGAATTTTTTTTAAAGGCTACATGCATTGACATGCATGAAACGAATTCCTTTTAACTTAGTGAGCGCTGAAGGTGATGTAATGTCTTTTGTTGGACCAGGATTGAGTTCAACATTGCCTGAGCAGAGTAGTAAGAGATGTACAAGTTTCCTCAAAGCAACAAGGGATATTTTGAAGATTTTTGTCCTTTGTCGGCTAGATGAAGCATCCGAATATGTTTGCAGGAACCTATTTTTAGTACTGTGTTTTCCTAGTGATACATAGCATAGAACCCTTGCTGCGAAGCACCAAGGGGTATAATTACTGGAAGGAAATGGTGGATTTCCTCCCACAGGCATCTGGCTTCTAAAGGAACCCTGAGTATGATACCCAGCTTGGTGGAGGTGCAGAATTTATATTAAATGCTGCCCTGTACTAGGCCTGAGAAACCTGTGGGCCTAGATTGCCCTTTTAAATCCTGTAGGCCTGCTCAAGGCCTACTTGTCAATTATCGGGGCCACCCTTCCTTATGAATATTTAAAGAAATCCCCTGTGGGCCTCTGCGGCAGGCCCCTCCCCATGGGCGTTGCTGCCCCCAGGATATTTAAATCTTTAAGCTGGCCTTCCCTTGCTCTATCCCTTGGTGGTGCTCCAAGTGCCAAACAAATTAAATGTTTTTTTTATTTAATTAATTTAGGCAGCCAGCACTCTTCTTTCATGCTGCCACCCACTTACCGCCCTGGCCCAGGGCGAAGCTGATGCAGGAAGAGGAAGGTACATGCTGGCAGAGGGAGGGACCAACGGGAGGAGAACAGGCACCATGGAGAATGGCAGGGGGGCCTCAGGAGGGCCAACAGTCTTCCTGAATTGCGACGTGGCTCTTCTCTGCCATCGACAAGGGAGCAAAAAGAAACTGGTGAGGGGGCAGTAAAATAAGAAAAGGGGTCATACAGAGCCCACATCGCGGCACCGGGGTCAGGACTTCACTAGAGGACTTCCAGAATCAGCCATGTAACAGAGGGCCAAGAGCAGGAGCACAGCAGATGTCTTCTCTGTTGGAGCAGGAGCTGAGATGCTCAGACAACCAAGGGGAAGGCTTCCAGCCCTCAGGTAAGCCCTTATTCTCTCCCTCTCTGGTTTCTGGCGTCCTCCTCCTCTCGACACCCATACGATCTTTTTTTGAAAAACAGTCGTTTTCCCCTTTCTAAACTGCTCGGAGTACCAGTTCTCAAACCCTGAGCCCTTCTTACTAACCACCAGCTCACATTTAAATAAAAGCACCATGTGCTGGTCAGGACAGTTGTCCCAGCGTGTGGGTGCCCTGTCTCGAGCTGCTTGCTAAAGGGGGTAATTTTCTGCTACAGTGTATACAAAAGACTATTAAAGATGGGAAGAGGACCCTAATAGCAAAATTCTAGAATCTGAACTGAGGAAAATTCTCAATTCCAAATCCAGCAATACTAAATTATACCCCTGGATAATCTCTGAATTTTATAAAACTTCTCTTAGAACATACAAAAAAAAAAATTAAATGGGAGCAGATAAATCAACAGATAACAGAACAACAGTGGACATTGACACTGTCCCAAATTCACAACTATAAACTAACAAGGGATAAAATTATTCAATTCAAAATTATTAACAGAGCCTACAATACTCCTTATAGGCTTTTCAAAATTAATTTGTCAGACTCAAGCCTTGGCATTGCAAATCTTCAGATGCAGATTTCGTTCATGTGTTTTGGGACTGCAAGTGCGGATAAGCATAGTGGGAAAAGCCCTTTGGTTTCCTAGAAAAGACAGGTTTCCAGTTACATAATTGAAAGAACTATACATTTATAATAAATGGAGATGTGTGATCAGTACTTAATAGATAAAAACTATAGAATCATTTTTAAAGCAAATATAATGGCAATTAAAAGGTTAATTTTAAAATACTGGAAATCAATTGGTCCTAATATGAGGTTTCCAGACTTAGAACAACTATTCCTAAGTGCACCATATAACAATAACCATTTTCTGGATTATGACTCTGTGGAAACTCGATAATTATAATAAGAAGATGGAGGACTAAACCAAAAATGATTTTTTCTAAGATTATGGAATGTCATAATCAATAATGGCTCTAGGAGAAGGGATTTGAACATTGCACCTTTATACGAATTACACTGTACTAGATCTATTTTTGACACTGAATATATGTTTTCTTTGGAATATGTCCTAATAAAATTATTTTTTGGAACAAAAGAGACCAGCTCCAAGATCCAGAAGTCTAGGAAAGAAAAATAACATCTGAAAAACAGTGGCAACAAAAGACTCATGGACATAAGGGGTTGATATATGAAAATGCTGAAACTAAACTGCTAACTGATTGTGATTTTACTTCTGAACAAGCTAACAATGTTTCTCTCCAAGGTAACTTTAACCAGTTGGGGGTGAAACAAAAAGAGGGTGAACCTATGTTTAGAAAATGTAATGGGCTACTGTACAGAATTTGTATTAATCCTCAGATGCAGGAGTGGGTAGGACAATTGTTCATATCAAAGTCGTATACATCTGAGTTGTTAACATATATCACATGATAGTCCAGTAGTTAGTGAGTCGGGGAAGGATCGCATCCTTGCCAGATTGATGTACAGATTTTACTGGCCTGGTATTCATGAAGATGTTGCTACCTATTACAGTTCTTGTGCTGAATGTCAGAAGGTAGCCCCAGTAACTAAGAAAGTCAGGGTACTCCTGGTGCTCCTACCCTTGCTATATGTGCCTTTTGAGAGAATTGCAGTGGATGTGGTTGGCCCCTTAGACAAAAGTGAACAGGGTAACCAATTCATTTTGGTAGTATGTAACTATGCTACTAGATACCCAGATGCAGTTCCTGTCACAGCCCCAAAAGTGGCAGCAGAGCTGGCCAAAATTTTCAGCAGGGTGGGCATACCTAAAGAGATTATTGCTGATCAGGGTAGTAATTTTGGTGCTGCATTGCTGAAGGGTCTGCACTGATTACTAGGTATCAGTGCCATAAGAACGTCCCCTTATCACCCTCAGATAGATGGTCTTGTTGAGTGTTTTAACCAAACTTTAAAATACATGTTAAAAAGGTTTGTGAAAGGTGAAGGGAAAGATTGGGACCAATACTTACCTTACATTGTTTTGCTTACAGAGAAGTGCCACAAGCCTCAACAGGTTTTTCACCATTTGAGATGCTGTATGGTCAGGGGTGTAATTATAGGGGGGGAGACAGGGGGACAGATCCCACCTAACATTTCATCATTGCAGTCATGAATAAGTCACTGTAAAATCTTTTTATGGTTGTGTCCGTCCCAATTGTTATACCAAAGTTACTCCTCTGTCTATGGTAGACACCCCAGAGGGCCACTAGATGTAATAAAAGAAACATGGGAAGAACACCCCACTCAGAAAAGCTCTATTACATCTTATATGTGTGCCCTGAGAAAGAAACTGGCAAATTATGTTGAAATCAGGAAGAGCCCAAACCAGCAGAAAGTGTAATTTGACCATGGGGTAAAAGAAAAAGTTTTCAAACCAGGTGAAAAGGTCTTGCCACTGTTACCCACTACAGAAAATACTCTGTTAATGAAGTGCAAATGCCTTCTAAAGTGCTTAGATGTACTGACACAGTTAACTTTTAGATTGAGACCTATGATAGGAAAAATCCTACCAAGATATATACCATGCTAACTTCCTGAAGAAATGGGTTGAAAAAACACCAAAGGCTGCTTTGTTAGTTTTACCAGAAACTGATAAAGAAGATATTGATATAGCCTATGACAGACTAGAATTTATGATGCTGTAAAGGTGAATGAATCCTTAACCTCCAAACAAACCTCAGAAATTCATAAGTCGATAAAGGCATTTAGCACTACTTTTACCACAGTGCCAGGCCGAGCAAAAGGGGTCGAGCATATAATAGTGACAGGGAATTCTTGCCATATCAGATAAAAGACATACAGATTACCAGAGAGGTTAAGAGCGGATGTGGTTAAGGCAATGCAAAAAATTAAATGGGTATCATAGAATTGTTGAGAAGTGTTTGGTCGTCACTTGTGGTGATTGTAAATAAAAAATAAGGGGGTATAAGAATATGCCTTGATTTTAGGAAACTTAATCAAGTGTCCAAATTTGACAGTTACCCTATGCCCAGGATAGATGATTTGGTGGACAGACTGGGAAGTGGCAAGTACATTAGTACCCTTGATCTCACCAAGGGGTACTGGCAAATTCCCCTAGCTAAAGAATCCAGCAACAAAACTGCATTTGCCACTTATCGGTTCACTGCCATGCTGTTTGGTTTACATGGTGCACCCACTACATTCCAGCGGCACATGGATGTAATTTTAGCTACTTATACTGGGTATTGTGCTGCATACCTGGATGGTGTCGGGTTGTACAGTTCAGACTGAAAAAGCCACTGGAAACACCTACGAGCAGTTATCCAATCTATTAAGAAGGCAGGTTTGACCAGTAATCCTACCAAATGTGCATTGGGCATGCAGGGAACCAGATATTTTGGATATGTTTTGGTAAATGGAGAAGTAGAGCCAGAAATTTCTAAGATAGAAGCTGTAGCTAACAGTCCTGTCCCAAAAACAAAGAAACTTGTCAAGTCATTTTTAGGGCTGGCTAGTTACTGTCGGAAATTTGTTCCCAGCTTTGCCCAGTTAGCTACCTCCCTCAATGGACTCATGAAGAAATGGTGTGTGAAATGGACCCCAGAGTATGATGAGGCTTTTCTAGCCATCAAGGCGGCATTATGTTCAGCCCCTGTTTTAAGAAGCCCAGACTCTGAGAAACAGTTTTTGTTACAGACAGATGCTTTAGAGGTAGGCCTAGATGCAGCCTTGAATCAGAATATAGATAGGAAGGAACATCCTATTCTGTATATCAGTAGGAAGTAGCATAATAGAGAGAAAAGGTACTCCACCATTGAAAAGGAATGCCCTGCGGCAAAGTGGGCATGGAGTCCCTTAAGTTTTATTTGCTAGGAGCTGACTTTGTACGTATAACTGATCATAATCCTCTTTGTTGGCTTAATCAAATGAGGGATAAAAACTGCAGAATCACAAGGTGTTGCCGGCCTGCCGGCGCAGCAGCATGGTGTCCATCTGTGACGCAGACATCCTGGGTTCGGGAACAGACCCAGTAAGTCGGAGGGCCTTCCGGAAGGGGAAAAGGATTGAGTGTTCTAGGGATGGCTCTCCTTTGGGAGGAGGGGGGTTGAGTGTCTGGCGCAAGTCAGACCCCTAGTGGAGTCTGGGGGTCTCACAGCGACTAGTGCCTGGATTACCTAGGAGGTGTGCAGACACTGGCATCATTGCACGTCACACCTCCTTTTTCATGGGCCAAAAAAAAACAAGCAGTAGCCACCATTCATGAAGCCCCGTCCGCTTCCCTGGCCCCGATCGTCTGCTCTGGCGATCCCGTTCAGGCGACCTATTCCATCGTTTGCTTATCCAACCGACCCTGGGAAGCTAGGGAGGCAATGCAGTTGGAACTCTTACTGGCATCCTTCTCCTGTTGTCGCGGGGATCATGCTGGTGGGGTGGCCCCACCCTGGGGGGTAATCCAGGGAGTATCGCCTGCTGGGTAAGTCCCGAAGGGGGTGAGTACGGGGTCCAGGAGTCAGCGAAGGACTGAGGTACTCAGGCAGTACTGCAAAAAAAAAAGTCACAAGGTGGTACCTGGTACTACAGCTATTTAAATTCAAAGTGATGAACAAATCTGGAAAAGAGAATGTCAGTGCTGATTTTCTGTCACGATATGGGTTAGGAATTGAGAATTCCTAAGGTTAAAAAAATGTATAGGTTTGAACTTAACTGTTTGCTCTACTGGTTGTTATGGAAAAAGGGATATTGCATATGCACATAACTGTGAAGGTTGTAAGATAATGTTAGAAGAGAATTAACAGAAAGTTTCAGAAACCTGTTTTTTTAAACAGGATCCCTCTTGGGGGTGGTATGTGACAGGGTTGACTCGATGACAGGTTAGCAGTGCAGCTGAGATCCAACGTAGGTGAGGACCTCAGACATTTGTTTTTTTTCTGGGGGGGGGACATGGTGATCCCAGACAGACAAGAGCTTGGGGTTAAAGAATTCCAGGCTGTGTTGATGTTACTGGCAGCTAAAATGTGGGAACCACTCAGTAGCCATCAGGACAATATGAAGGGAGGACAGGTCCAGAGATTTGAAGAATTGGATCTGTATGAATTTGGGGGGATCTTTGGGACGATGTAGCTTATGCACACAATAGACCATCTGGTGGTCACTGAGGATGTCAGGGAGGGTACCAGTATCCACTATATGATGGGGTGCCAGGAGAAGACCCACTCCAAGAGGGAGTGGTTGGATCTGTGATTAAGCCAAGGAGGATCAGAAATTAGTTGTGAGAGCTGGAGTGACTTTATGTTTTGCCATATTTTGCGAAGGGAAGGGGAGAGCCAGTTGAGAGTGAAATCACCTGGGATGAGCAGCTCACCAGAGGAAGCATGAGAGGATATAGTGGTGAGGAGTGCAGTGACTGATAGAGAGAAATATGCCAGAACAGCAGTAAACTACAGCAATGAATATGGGTATTGGAAAGGGGAGGAAAAGTTTGAGGAGCCTCTCATACGCAGAAGGGGAGGAGGCAGAATACACAGGTTCAGACTGGATTTAAGAGGAGATTTACATGGCAAAACCACCACCGCTGTGCACAATCCTGTCTGGTGATGGAGAAATCTGGGACAGTAACAGCAGTTTCTGGAATCTTGGCAGATAGCCAAGACTCCAAGATCACCAGCACACCAGGTTTAAGGTTAACCATGGGTGGCTTTAAAAGGTCAGTTTTGGGGAGGAGACTGCTGAAGTTGACAAGAGTCACTCTCAGCCCTTTGGGGAGGGGAGAGGTGGATGACAGGGCTGGACCGTGGTTAAGCTCAATGTCACCTGCTGCTATAAAAAACAAGGAAACAAGCAGTTTGAGGGAGCCTGTGAGATGCTTGTGAGGAGAAGAGAGGAGGGAGAAAAAGATAGGAGGAGGGTGGAGGTCCTGAGTGCTTTATAGTGAATCCAAAGGGTAGGGAGTAGGCTGCACCCAAGATGCCAAGAGGAGAGGGAGAGGGAGAGGGAGAGGAGGGGGAGGGAGGAAGGGAAATGGAAGGGAGGGAGGGAGAGGAAAGGGTAGGAAGGGAGAGGAAGGAGAGACTAGCTAGGGAAGGAAGGAGAGCAAGTGTTACGAGCATAATAATGGACACAGAGGTAGCGCTGCCGCTTGCAGCGTTGATGATCCAGGTTCAGAAGCGAGCTCCAGCATCGGATAACTGGCCGGGGGGAGGAAAGATCAAGCATCTGCTGGCTTGCTGTTCTCTGGGGCGGGGATCTGCCTGATGCTTGTCTGGGCCCTGGCAGAAGCTGGGGAAAAGGCAGCCAGGGCCAGCAGGGATGTAGGCAGGACAGACACCAGCATGCATTGCATGGGAACGTGTGATGTGGTCCTTGATATCCTTGTACATCATGCCTCCAGGGCACAGGATAAATGGGGGGAAAAAAACATGGCTGGCAGGATGAACGCTGCCCAACGAAGGCCCTGCACCCGGCGACTTAAGTGCCTCCTGCAATCTGGATCCGGTCCTGGTGGGTCAGGAAGACTTCCTACCACCCTGCCATGGAGAGCAAGCTCTAGGGGACTACAGGAGAAGGTAAGTCCTAGGAGAAGCCGGGGTGAGTGGGCTGGGTAGAGCAGCAAGCATGATGGCCAGCCAGGGAGATGAAAAACAGACTAGCAAAAAATTAAAAGCAATGCAATCTAAGAGAGGTAAGGCAAGGTACACAGCAGCAGTGCTTTGAACCTGCACTGTAGTGAGGTAAAACATTTTAAACCGCAGTGGTACTATAAAGCAACTTAAAATCAGGTAATAGGAATTAATCAGCAGTGATGCTACTATGAGGCAGCTATACAAGTACATCATCCAAATTATTAAACGCAGCAGTGCCATGAGTCAGTTCTAATAATAGATAATACATATTATTAAAAGCAGTGGTACTATAAAGCAGCTCTGTAGATAGATTTTACAGATTGACAAAGGCAGTGGTGTTGTGAGGCAACTCCGTAGGGGAGCAGGCTTGCCACTGGTCACAAGAAGTGACATTCACCAAGGGCAAACACCGTCCCTTATGCTGTAGACTTACACTGGAGGCCACTTGAACTAAGAGTCCCATATTTAAGTACAGGTCTGAGAGTCTTAGCATGAAATGCTTGGAGAATGTAGGTCGATCATTTGACCGCCCAGGGCACCAAATGGTGTGATCTTGAACAGTGATCGGGGCTCCATCTTCTTCAATGCCTGCACCCCTCAGGACACCACTGTAGGAAGTCCAGGATGGAAAGTGCAGTCCACCAAAACCAGTATACTATAAAAAGATGAACTGGAGTGCTGCCCTGAGAAGTGATAGAGAAAAGCAGCAGACCAGTACAAGGCAGCCCCAAGGTGTCTCAGTTGGTGGGTATCTGGGTTTGCGGGGACAAGCTGCAGGCTACGGTTGGGATTCCAAGAGGATGCTGAGCACAGGCTCGTTGAGGTCGGTCTGTTGGAGGACTCATACAGCAGGTAGAAGGGCTTGGGCAGGTCGAAGGAGGACCTGGTAATTGATGAGGAGAAGTGAGTCAAAAATAGAAAGTAAAAAAAAACAGAAATTATTCCTGTCAAGATTTTTGAAAATCCAGCCTATCGTCTTTTTCTCTGACAGACAGGACATACAACTGAAATCATATTACTTCTGTGACAATATACTGTACTATTGCATAATCTTGTTCCATATTCTCATCAATTTAAAATGCCCCATAATTTCTTTTATGATGCATTTCCTTATTGAGACATTGTAAAAGAGGACACCCAATTTTGAAACATAATGTATCTACATTTATTATTTCTCTGGTTTTCTTCACCGCAACAGTCCCACCCATCTTACAGTGCAGCCCGGTGTTACGCCTTCGTTCATGATGTGTGTGATGAAACACTAACCTTCCCATTTCCAGATGAAAGCATGGATACTATTCTTCTTATTTTCACGCTGTCTTCAGTTCACCCCAACAGGTAGGTGAAGGACAAAAGAAAACTGACTCTTGTTTATTTCTCATCATGATTTTTGTCACAGTAATAGCAATTCCGAACAAATTGTAAGCAAAGAGCTAGTATAGCAGCTCTGTAAATTAGACTGATTTGTCACTGAAAACAGTAACAATCAGTTTAGTGTAACACTGGGGTTTTCCAATTGAATATCTGTTATATTTTTACAGTGTGTGTGAACTGCTACCCTCTTTTCACCCTAACATGAGCAAATGAAATGCTATTGGTCACTAAGCATGCTCAGCAATTTGTTTGACTCGTATTGATCACTCTGAGCATGTAAAGATATTTATTCTCACATTTGAGATGCCTTTCATTTCTGATGCTCCTTGCAGTTGTACATTTGCATATTTGTCGTACTTATGCTTGCTTATGAACTGAGGGGCACATTTTATTTTTTGTATTTTTTAATAATTATTTGGCAGCAATCCACAAGCATTGTATAGATCACATGTGAAATATCATGAAATAAGGCACAGTGTTCCCCAGGGCTCTATACTGGATCCTCTACTTTTTTCTTATACAACAACAATCTCCCTTATAATTGTGGTGGAGCCTCAGTCCACCTCTGTGCAGATGATGCTATCTTCTACCACTCATCCTCTGATATAGGCTGGCGCAACGCTAAGCTGGAATCTGACTTTAACATTCTCAAGGATCGGTTCATTCAAAAACAACTGGTGCTTAACACTAAAAAAACTAAGTACATGTTGTTCTCTAGATCACCTGCACATACCCTCCCCCGTCTGGCTGTGCTCTCACGTACTGCGACTGCCCTTGAATCTGTTGAGTCATTTAAATACCTGGGGTCACCTTGAATCCCTCACTTACACTGGATGCACACATAACAGCTCTCACCAAAATCCTTAACCAAAAAATCAGGGTCCTTTACCGCATTTGTCCCTTCCTTACTTCAGCTGCCTATCATAAGATTGCAGATACCACCCTCCTGCCTCTCCTCTTATTTGGTGCCCCGTTGCTTCTCGCGACCTCTGCAACCCTATCATCTCATCTCCCGTAGGTCTACCACAGAGTGGGCAGGTTTGCTCTGAGAACCTATGCTTGCTATCATCATCATTGTTATGTCCTATCTGCCCTGGGATGGTTGCCCTGTGAGGCCAAACTGCACTATGCCACCCTGAGCTTTGTTCACAAGCTAGTACATCAGTTCTTGCCTCCCTGTCTAGCTGATATCATTCAATGTCGACTCCCCCATCGTGTTCTCAGACATGCCTCCCTACTCCTTCTCGTAGTGCCAAACCTGCGTCTCTCTGTGACCCAGAGATCATTCGCCTTTTCTGCTGTGTCCTCCTGGAACTCATTACCCTCCTCAATCCTGGCTTGCTCTTTGCTCCTTCGATTTCGGTGCTCGCTGCAAGCTCATCTAGCTACCCCGCCTTGCTCCTGCTATCAGTGGCTTCTGGGCTTTCTACCTCTCCACCGCCTGTGTGCTTAGCATCACTGTATTTCTCAGTTAGGTACAATGTTATCTGTACAATCTGAATTATGTACAATGTTATTTGTGACTAGGGATTGCTGATTATGTTCCTGTCTGCCATAGTATACTCTATGGTACTGTTATCTATACTAATGGTTCCTAACTGTAGTAATTATGTTCTTTGTACATTTTTTTATGCTAGTTGTGAATGTTTGTATGATGTAATTGTGTTGTATTATAACATGTTCCTATAACTATATTAGTTGGTCTTGCTATTGCAATTGTCATACCTGTATTTCCTGTGTCAACCATTGCACTATCAGTGTACTGCTCTTACCGGGTTGCCACTGAAAAAGGGACTGTCTCAGTGGGCATACCCGGTTTCCTAAATTCAATAAATAAATACATTTATTTTCATTTGTGGAGAGACAGGACTGTAAGGCTCCTGTGTGGCTATGCCACTCATGACTTACTGTCCCACCCATGAAAGTAAATGGCTTATTTCATGACATGACATTGCATGTCCCATATATATATATATATATATATATATACACATATATGTTATACAGTATATCTGTTTTTGTAGTATTATCAGTTAAAGTTTTAAATGGAGGTCATTGTGACGACCCTCAATGCCTGCAGTTTCATACTATAAAATCAGTGGAGTTTTGCTTCCCCATTTATTGTCATGATGGAGGTGGGGCTATCTCCTACATTTATTTTATCAGCAACGTGACAACTTTTGGAGGAGGATTAGTTACGGGCATCAAAGTAAATAAAACACAGCTGGCCCGGTGGCGCTGAGGGTTGAGGCACAGGACGCCACATCTCGCACCACGCCGGCGACCCGGGTTCGGATATGGACTCGGGTTGCTGGGGGTCGGCTGGGGGGAAGGAAGATTGAGCATCCAAACGGACGCTGTCCTCCTTCGGGGAGGGTTACCAGGGGTGCTTAATGCACCCAACGTCCATGAGGGCCGGTGGAAGCACCGACTCTTGGGGGCATTGGCGGCTCCTGTACAGAGGAGTCTGGGAGGGGAGGATGCTGTTAGGCACTTGGCAGACGTGTGTAAGCATGTTCCTGCCTGAGCCAGCATTCTCAGGGGTTGGAGGGGAAACCACAAGAAAAACGTAAACTACCCTCGCCATTCCTAGATGACGGCCGCTCCAGCTGCCCAGTCCAGAAACTATAGGCAGACCCCACTGTGCAAGGTGCTCCACAGAGGTGAGAGGGAGGTAGGAGTCACCAAGATCACTCTAGGGGCAGACTCAGGGTTGAGAGAGTGGGTGGCATGAGCTAAGCCTGAAGGAGTGGAATGTCGAGGTGATAAGGTGGATAAAAAGTAATTAAAAAAAAAAGTAAACAAAACGCTTTATTTGTTACATAGAAACTTTGAAGCTGGGCATGACTGTGGGTATGTCTAATAGGCCTTCCTGCTGCCATAGCAGATACATCTAGAAATGTGTTTTTCTTCAGTGTCCTTATCCAATGTAACATTGAAGAGCTCCTGACGACACGGGAAACAGGAAAAACATGTTTTTTTTAACGTAGATTGTAGCTTATATTTCACACTCTCTGTAAATATTGCCACTCTTTTCTTTATAACTGCACATTAACATTGAAACATGGTTGCTCTCCATTAGACTTCTCCTCTGGCTGCATGTCTACACATGAATGTGAAATCGGAATGCCGTGTTCATGACATCATAAACAATTCCGCAACAACCGATAGTGATATAACAGGCAGAGGGGATTAGTTGTGGACCATGGCCAGAGCAGATGATGTTTCTTTAACAGTGATCTTGTTGTCATGTTAATATGCCAAAATAAAATAAAAATGGATAAGCTATAGACAGAAAATATGTGACATAATTAGATACTTATGCACAGGGCCAGAGAAGAACATATAGAATAAATGCTATGAAAGTGGTTCAGTTCAGTCCAAGTTTATTGTTCCACTCTGTATGATTCTTTACAAAAGATAAAATACAATAGAGACATATTCAATTACATGGATACATCATACATGTTGTAGGTTTAAAAATAGTTATCATAGCTGAAATTTCAAGAGCAGTGCGTTTACAAAAATAGAGATTTGCCTAAACGTAGAAAGAGATTTTGTTGGCAGAAAAGGGCAGACTGGATAGGCCTGGCAGCCCTTATCTGCTGACAGTATCTATGTATGTATATAAAAGGACCTTTAGGCCCATCCAATCTCCCCTTTGTGCTTGCCTATTCCATCATCACTGACCCTAGCTAGTCATGGCTGTCACTCCCTACCCCCACCCCGTTCCACTACCTGATATACCACTGTGTCTATATCATGCATATTTCAAGCTCCCCACAGTCTTTGCCCCTGCTACCTCCTCTGGCAGGCTGTTCCAGTCATCCAGCACCCTTTCCATGAAGAGGAATTTCTGCACATTTCTTCTAAACTTTCCCACTCTTTAGCTTCAGCATGCCACCATGTTCTAGTACCTTCCTTTCTCTGAAATAGACCCTCCACTTGCAGTGTTTTCACTCCTGTGAGGTACTTGTAGGTTTTTGTCATGTCCTGTCTTACTGTCTTCTCTTCCGTGGAGTAGAAGTTGAGTTCCTGCAGCCTTTCCTCATGTGGCTTCTTGTACAACTCTCTAACCATTTTGTTTACCCTCCTCTGTGCTACCTCCTCCCTTTCAGTGTCCTTGCAGAGGTGCAGCCTCAGAACTGGACACAGTATTCCAGATGGGGCCTCACCTATGAGCAATATAGCGGCAGCACCACCTCCCTTCTCCTGCTAGAAATCCCTCTCCCAGAGCACCGTGGCATCCTGCTAGCCATTTCCAGTGCTTTGTCACACTGCCCAGCTACCTTGAGGTCATCAGATATGATGACCCCAGGTCTCTTTCTTGCTTGGTGACTGTAAGCTCCACTCCCCCCCATCTTACACATAGCTCCTGGGGTCCACAGCCCTAAGTGCATAACCTTGCACTTTTTGGTATTGAAAGCCAGCTACTACCCCGTGACCATTCCTCTAGTTTCCTCAGATCCCTTTGTCATTTGGTCCACCCCTTCCTGAGTATCAATCTTGTTGCAGATTTTTGTATCATCCACAAAGAGACACACCTTACCCTCAAGCTCCTCCACATTGTCACTTATGAAGATATTGAAGAGTACCGGTCCCAGAACTGAACCCTGTGGCACCCCACTAATCACTTTCTTATCGCCAGAGTGGCTACCAATTACCACCACCCTTTCCCTCCTATCCCTCCTTAACCAGTTTGATACCCAGCTTGTTACTTTCTCTCTGAACCCCAGACTGCTTAGTTTCTTAACTAGCCTCTTGTGCAGCCCAGTATTAAAAGCCTTACTGAAGTTCAGATAGGCGATGTCCACTGCTGTCCCTTAATACACCTTCATGGTAACCCAGTCAGAGAAATCTATTATATTGGTTTGATATGACCTCCACCCTGTGAAATAATACTGCTTCCAGGTGCTCCACAAGCCTCTCCATCAGTAGTTTCTGCATTAAGTTCCCCACCACTGATGTGAGACTGACTGGCCTGTAGTTGCTAGCATCCTCCTTACTGCTGCTTTTCTGCAGAGGGACCACATTGGCCCTCCTCCATTCCTCTGGAACCCCCCATCTCCACTAAGGTGCCAGAAAGTGCTGCCAGAGGGGCAGCCAGCACCGTGCTCAGTTTCTTTAGGATTCTTGGATGTATCCCATCTGGCCCCATCACCCTATTCTCTTTTAAGGCTTCCAATCCTTACTGAAGCCCTCTCCACAAGAATGGACTTGTATCCACTCCCACCAGTCACCCCCCAGTGATTACTGAGCATGATGGTCTGTTCCACCCACCCTCTACCAGGAAGACTGACCATAAGTAATCATTTAATACAGTATTTCAGCTTTCTCTTGATCGTTCTCTGCACAGTCCCCCCCCCCGGCCTCCTGATTCTTACTATCCCTCCCCATGTTTTCATCTTTCCAACACATACCTGAAGAAGTTATTTTCTTCTTTTTTGACCTCCTTAGCTATCATCTCCTCTGTTAGTGCTTTAGCTGCCCTTACACTTCTTCCTACCTCCCTTCGTTTTGCCAGCTATACCTCCCTGTCGTCATCCTTCTGGGTCTCATTGTACTTTCAAAATGCTGTTTTCTTTTCCTTCAGTGCCTTTACCACCTCCTTAGAGAAACATAGGGGCCTCTTCCTCCTCTTTCCCTTGCTCATTTCCTTCACACAGCATGCTGTTGCTTGGGCTATACCCTCCTCAATTTTTCTTCATTGTGCCTCCACTTCCCCTCTGCCTTCCCCCCCTTTGAGACATTCTCTGAGGCAGTTTCCCATTTCTTTAAAATCTGCCCCCCGGAAGTCCAGGATCCTCGTCTTAGTGTGTTTTTTTTCCCTGTCCTATCCTTATGCCAACCCACACAGTATGGTGATCACTTGTACCCAGGGAACTGCCCACTATGATGTCAGCAGTGCTGTCTCTGTTTGTAAGTACCAGGTCCAGCACTGCCCTGTCTCTAGTGGGTTCCAAAACAAGCTGCCTGAGAAATGCCTCTAGTATGGAGTCGAGGATGACCCTGCCTCTTGATATAGCTGCAGTGAGACTGTCCAAGTCTTACATTCTGCAGATTAAAGTTCCCCATAATCAAAACTTCACCCTCGTTGGCCATTTTGCTGATGGTTTCCCCCAGAACTTTGTCTCAATCCTCTCTCCTGTGTCGGAAGCCTGTACACCACCCCCATGCAAATAACAGCCCCCAATCCCATCTCTAAGCTGACCCATAGTACCTCCAGCCCTTTATTGTCCCCCATTGCCCCTTTATCTCAGTGGCCCTTAGACCATCCTTCACATATAAAACAACCCCTCCACCTTTCCTCCTTGACTTGTCCTTCTGGAACATGGTGTAGCCTGGGATGGCCACGTCCCAGCTGTGGTTGTCCGTGCACCATGATTCCGTTATGGCCACCAAATCCAGGCCTGCCACTGCAGTGATTACCTCAGGGTCAGGAATTTTGTTTCCCAGGCTCCTTGCGTCAGTATCTAAGATGCCAGTCTTACTCCTGTTCCACTCCTTTGCTGTTCCACTCACTGGCTGGGACAAATATTACTTTACTCATATATGAGGTAGGATTATTTAGTTAAATTGTTCATAACATTATAAATTGTACAAAACAGGGGCTGTGGAAATCTGTATTTTTAGTTTAAATGTCCATTAGATAAGTATCTTTTACTAATTCGGAAGACAAATTACTTGAATCTGAATGTAAACAGTACACCCAGTGAGCTGGGACACTCGCTACAGTGTAGAATAGCCAGTACTCTCAATAAACCTATCTTTGGGTATAATTTTTATTTAGTTGTTGTTTCCCGGGTAGGTCCGCTAGCCAGAGAGATCACTATTTTCAGGCACGTCCCGGGAGGTTACAGGGTAACGTCACAGAGATACAACAGAAGGGAATTACAGCAGGGTATAAACAATGGTGTTACACAGCAGGTTATGCAGCATAAACAAAATGCAAGGTGTTTAGAGCAGGGTACAGGACATATTTTTACAGTTGTAGCATTGAGATGAGGCATTTTAGGCATTAGGCAGTTACAAAATACAAGTAATAAATCAGAGATACATGAGCAAAATTCAAAACATAGACATACAGCAGATATAACCCTGAAGGAAAAACAATGTAATACAGATCCAGAAAGTTATGGGAAACAAACACAGATAAGTGCAAAGGGGGTTAGATGCAGGGGATAGGGAAGCTGGGGTTGTTTGTGTTTGGAGTAGGGTAAGTTTCAGAGATATTTGCCAGGGCAAGTAGTGGGTGTGGCTGGGGACAAGGTGAGAGAGGATATACATCACAAGGGTAAGTAGGTAGAATTATACTGATCCGAAAGGATATGGGAACAAAATAAATAAGTGCAAAGCGGGTTTGATGCAGGGGTTAGGCAAGCTTGAGATAGGTTAGGTTTGGAACAGGGTTAGTTTTAGAGATGCAGGCCAGTCAAGTAGGGGGTGCAGCTGGGGAGAGGCATATAAGAAGAGACATCGAAGTGGTATTTTGGCAGAAGCAGGTTAAGAACTGCGGCCACGGATGAGGACAGGGAGCTAAGGAGGTTTAAAGCAGGAGCATTGGTTAGATGAGATGAGGTAGTGACGGAGTGTTTTTTTAAAGGTGTCATGAGTGGGTGCTAGGCAGACATCTGGAGGGAAGGAGTTCCACAGCCGAGGAGCATGATGGGCAAAAGCACTAGAACCTTTAGTGGTTGTGCATTTTGGCACGCATAAGAAGGATTTTTCAGCTGAGCGCAGTCCATAGTTGGAGGTCTGTGGAGTGAGCAATTCCACCAGTTATTTAGGGGTTTGAGACCTCATAATACTATCTATAGTGGAGCCAAGGGAGTAGAGCCTGGCAGCATTTGGAGATAGCCAAATAAGATCAGAGTAGAGGAGGCAGTGGTGTTTCCGCCTATGGGATGAGGTTGCGTGCCGACATATATTATTATAGGCAATGTGCCACCTATGGAGATTTGATTTTGGTATGGCAGCATAAGAAGCTACCCCATAGGTTAGGGTTGGTAGGAGTATGCCTCGGGCAATAGCTAGTCTCGCTGAGGGGGTTAAAACATAGGTAGTACAGTATGCTACATCTAGCTTGGAGTTCATAGACTTACACATGTTCAAAATGTGATGTTCGAAGTTTAAGGATTGATCCAAAGTGACTCCTAGGTATTAAAAAGAGGTAACTAAGCCAATGGGTGAGCCATCTAAGCAGAAGACTCCAAAGTTGTTTTGGTATGATTTGAGTTTTAAAAGGGTGCCAAATAGCATGGACTGGGTTTTAGCCTCATTAAGAACAAGTTTATGATCCGAGAGCCAGGTTTGTGTGTGTTGGAAGTCAGCAGAAAACCATAGATTGATGTCAGATACATTTTTCGCGCTGGTATAGAGGACAATGTCATCCACATAGATTATGGAGGAGGAGGCTGAGAGATTGGAGGTAATGTTATTAATGAATATTGAAAAAAGAAGTGGTCCCAGGATAGAGCCTTGGGGTACTCCAATATTCCCTGTGGCCTTATCTGAATAGGTTGAGTTGAACTTAACAACTTGGACCCTGTTTGACAGGTAGCTGCTGCACCAGCTGACTACATTAGATGCAAAGCCCATAGATTGCAGGGTGGCGAGGAGAAGGGAGTGGTTCACCAGGTCAAAGGTTTTCATCATATCAATGAAAACAGCCCCTGTTAGAAAACCCGAGTCCATAGCAGTGAGAGTGTCTGTAGTAAATTTAAGCAGGGCAGTAGAGGTGCTGTGACCTTTGCGAAAGCCATGCTGGGTGGTTGTTAGAAGGTCATGTTTGAAAAGAAATTCTATGGTTTAAGTGGTGACTAGTTTTTCTAAGATTTTGCTTAGCACTGACAGGATGGCTGTGGGTCTATAGTTCGAGGGGTCTCTGGGGTCACCCTTTTTAAAGATAGGGGTGACTCTCACTATCTTCCAAATGTTGGGAACACTGCTTTGACACAGGGAAAGGGTAAACATTTTGGCCAGAGGAGCAGCAAGGAGAGGGGCAGCTATTTTTACTAGCCTGGGCTCAGTACTGTCTGAGCCTGTGGCAGTACTATCCGAGATTGAGCTAAGAAGTTTTGTAACCTCCTTCAGGGTAATGGCCTTAAAGTGAAAGGAGGGGGCTACAGGTGCCCTGCTGGAAGAAACTGGAGAGCACACTTGTTGTGAGGTGGGGAAGGAGGATATGAATTTAGTTAGGTCTGAGAACTGATTATTAAAGAAGTTAGCAATGGTCTGAGGATTGTTGCAATGAGTTCCATTAAGGATCATATCATTAGGGGTAGATGGCTGAGTGGATCCCAGGAAGGTTTTGATGTGGGACCAGAACTTTTTGGGGTCATCCGAGGCATTGGTTAGAAGGTTTTTGCAGTAAGAGCTTTTCCCAGACCTTATAGCCTTTTTGCAGTATTCCTTAACATCCTATAGGTGTTATAGTCCTCTGGTAGTCCAGAGGACTTAAAGCAGCTCCAGCTCTTGTCTCTCTCTTTTGTTTTAGCTAGTAGATCCTTTTTGAGCTATCTAGTATGTTTCCCCTTAACACGATGGGTTATAAAAGGGGAGTGGTGATCCTGCATTGCTGAGAATTTAGTGATGAAAATGGTCAGTGTGGACTGGACATCTCGAGCATTGTTGAGATCAGACCAATCAATGTTGGCCACATCTTGAAGAAAATTGTGCTGATCCAGGCTGGCATAGTTTCAAAAAGTGATGAGGCATGGTTTTTCAGGAAGGGGGAGGTTGATCCCCAAATGCAAAAAATAGGGGAGTTGTAAGAAGTGGCATTTGCAAGTGTGTTGACAGACTGGATGTGCTTGGGGTGGTTACTTAACATCCAGTCTATAAGGGTGCTGGAGTCAGAGTGAGAAGCAGTCCTAGTGGGTTCAGTAATCAGTTGATGGAGGTTATGGCTCTGGATTTTGGTGAGCAAGGCAGTCTGGCATTTCCCTAGCCAATTTAGGTTGATGTCACCTAGGATGATCATTTCATTTTTGCCAGAGAGTAGGGATGTATGGTTTAATAGCTCATCCAGGCCAGTGAGGCCACTGTTAGTGGGGTTGTAGGCACATATGATGTGATTTTTTTTTTCCCTCAAGAGTAACGAGTGCATGTAGCAACTCAGTGTGACAGAGGATCAGTGTTTAGGGCAGTGAGACGAGGATGAATTTTGAAATAGATGGCTACGCCACCCCCTCTTTTGGAGGATGGTCTGACCTTCCGTAGGAGACTATATAATGGTATTGAACTACGAGAGTCAGGTATTGAGGATTTTAGCCATGTTTTGGACAGGCACAGTATGTCCAGCTTTTAGAGGGAGATCCAGGCTTCAAGTTCAGCAGAGTTGTGCTCGAGGCTTCTAATGTTGTGATGGGCTATAAGGAGACCCTTGGTGGTCCTTAGTAGCACATCTGCATGAGAGAGATGGCCTGCAGGGCCAGGGTTTGTCTCAATATCCCCGGATAGCAGGATAATCAGGAGCAGGAGGTACGATAGCTTCCGTTGGGTAAAAGGGGAGAGAATTAGATGGCAGAGGAAGCATTTTTGGGGATTATATATAGTTAGGTAGATTACACCCCTATTAATCAGAAGTGGGGATGAATCCAATGGTGATTCATGTAGGAGGAGTAGGTTAGAGAAATGGAAGTCATCCAGAGATTGGATGGTGGCAGAGTGGGACGTGTTAGCATTGTTGACACTAGAGGATGCTAAGTAAAGCAGTGATAGAACCATGGCTGTGGTGACTATGTACTTTAGGTGGCCCATGATATAAGGTGATTACTGTGCCACGTAGGGAACCTGTGTTGAGGATAAGCAGAAAGGCCCTACTTGAGATTGTAACCTAAGTAGTTTCTGCAACAATAAAGAGCTCAGGGTAGAGTGTATTGGATCTTTTGGAGCAGACTGTAATTATTATGGCGCATAGGAGCTGCTTGTGGTTTGGGCTAGAAGGGCAAATTGTGAAAGTGATTACTGATTGGGCAAGGGGATGGATTACAGAAAAGATAGGGGTGTAAGCTTCAGAGTGAGATAAAAGAAATCTGGGGACAAGGAGGAGGGAAGAGTAAGGACACAGGGAAAGAGAAAGACAAAGTAGAGAGATATGTTAAGTTTGTGCAACAAACTCCGAGGGCAGTGAAACACTTTGGATTGCATAGGCCCTTACAGTAGGACAGAGGGGCAGTATGTCTCAAAAGAGCAGAAGCAGAGGGAGAGAGAGAGAAACTGCTCGTCAGAAACCCGTGTCAGAGGGCTGGCCTGCCTGCGCAGCAGTTGGATTTCCGCTTGCAGTGCCAGCGAGCCGGGTTCGGGAACAGACTCGGGTCGTCGGAGGGCCAGCTGGGGGAGAAGGATTGAACATCCTACGACTGCTCTCCTTCTCTGGGGGGGAGGGCAAGGGTCATCGTTGGTGTATGGGGACCCCTAGCAGAGGCCAGGGGTGCCACAGCAACTGACGTCGACAAGGTTCCTGGGGATGGGATGGATGCTGGCGTCATTGCACATTCCTGCCCCCCTACAGAGAGAAAAAAATTGCCTGTCTCTGCTACCTTAATGAAGCCCAGCCCTGGGCTGCAGTTGGCTCCCCAGGCTGACTCCCACCCATCCCGTTGTTCATGCCACTCTAAAGAGCCAGGGGTGCCACGTCTCTGCCCTGGGGGTAATCCAGGAGGTCCCAGCAGTGCAACTCATCTGGGGATGCCTCAGCTAAGGGATCCGTGACCAGGCGGATGCCTGGTGGGGCCGGCACCAAAAAGAATAAAGAAAAAAAAAAACCCGTGTCAATGTGCACTAAGAGCAAAGGATTGTAACTCAATAGCTGATAAGGGGAAAATTGGAAGGAGGGGCTAAGGTGTATTTAATAGAGGCCAGGGGCGGGCGGTGTGGGACAAAAAAATGATATAGCTAAGTATCACAGAGAACTGCTGGAGAATGTTTTTGAAACAGCCACGCTTAATCCAAACTGCCACAGCCAGTTGTGGGCCAGGAGGAAGCTCAGTAGCCAATGGCAGAGGAGGCAAAGGCAGCAAGGACCAATCTTATTACACACTTCCCAATCATCGGGGTGCCATACCTGTTAGCTGAGAATTGAATCCGGAGAGAGGAGTGGGCAGTCGATAGAGCTCACAATACCGCCATGAACATTTAAAAAAGGTAGTCATCTGATAGACCTTATCAGCATTTGAATCTGAAAAAAGTGGTAGTGTATAAGTAAAATAATTCCATCACGTGATCAAACAAACTAGTCCTATTAGCTTGTTTGACCGCAGCAGGGAATTATTTTACAAGTGTACTACCATTTTCTCATTTTTTTTTTTTATTTTATATAATGTATTGTGATAGTCAAAAATTGCTTTATTTTAGGTGTTTTCTTTTTACAGATTTTAAAACTTTCCAGCAGGGCTAGAGTTAAAGCTTGTTAAGTTATGATAGCTGATAGTTTAGTGTTTTGGGAGTAAAGAGTGTGTTTATGGTTGCCATGGTTGTTGATTGTCGCTTGTTAACTTTGAGCAGGATACCTATTTGGTATGCAAATGATGTGTCTGATAAGTTTGCAGGTGTGAAGCCAAGATAAAGTCTTTATATGGTTTGTGTAAAGTTTTGAAGTGACTATCACATTAGAGGCTTTATAATCCATCCCAAATCATATTAGTTCTGTTCAGCTTAAAAGCTCTTTTAAATTACAGAGGTGTGATGCAGCATTTCTTGTTTTTTGGAGTCCTGATCTTTACTTATTTTCTCTGTGTAATTACTGCATTTTAGAAACAATGTCATTTTCTTTAATTGGTGCTAATAAACTATTTTTACTTTCGGTGCCTACAGGTCCAGAGGGTAATTTATTTGAGCCACTACTCAACTGATCTTTCTCAACTCTGCAAGTTCCAAGTGACGCTGACACTCCTTCACCTGTTCTGCCAATTCCAGAGGCTTCATCTCCATTTCCAGCTCCTGCCTCCTCTCTTCTCTTTCTTCTCACTCCCTGTCTTGCTGCCCTTGCTCTGTCTCTTGATCCATCTTCATTTTCTCCAACTCAGAATACTGTTGCAAGTTCAGCTTCTCCAATCCAGCTGTTTCTGAGATATCATGATGCAGATCCCTTCTTGCTATTTGGTCCTGCCTCTTCCATTGCCATCTGGTACGATATTTCCAGGACTCCTGGTCCAGTCTCTGGTCATGATCATTTGTCCTTTGCCATCCCTGTTCCTACTTGGCCTGTTTCCATCAGTGCCTGCACCAGGTCTGCTTTGGGCGCCCCTTTAGGCGTCAGTCCTTTTATTAGGCGTCAGTCCTTTTAAGCCACACAGACCCTACAGCGCAGACAATGTCACCTTCCATATTTGCACCATGTTGCTGCTTTACAGACAAGCTTTCTTATTACTGGCTTGATTCTTGTTTTCATGCCTCGTGCATGACATATTCCAGTCGTTGCGCCACCAAATATATGAAAGTCGTGCTCACTCTAAAGTCTTCTGCACACATGTTTTACGCTGCCACCACCGTGGGACAAAACCATAGGCCTGGTGTAACAGATGTGCCTCTCTGGCCTGTTGCCCGTATGCCACCTTATCTGTGTACCCTCAGTGATATGGCTCACCTACATTAAGGTTGCCCGTTGCTGCCCCAGAACTTCTGTCCTCTGGCAGTACCAGCCTGCCTTCAGTAGTAGCATCTTTGGTGAGTGGTATTTACTGCCTAGAGTATGGAATTCAGGCTACACACACACAAGTAATAATGGGAAAATAATAGCTCTTCATTGATTATTTACAATACTTGATTCCAACCATGATGTATGCAAAATTTGAGCTCTGTACTGAAGAGATGTTACCAGCACTGGGTGTAGTGTCCTAACAAAGAATTTTTCACTCAACTCTGAACTGAGCATGTCTTAGCATCTCTGTTTGACAGTCTCTGTGTAATAATAAATACTTTTATTTTTAAAACAGGAAGAGACCTCTAGGCAGAGCTGTTGTTAGGGTAATAAAACATCCTGAGCCCAAGCCCTCAAAGGCTTTAGGTAGACCATAGATATTTGTACAAAAAGATTAATTTCAGCAGTTCTGTTGATGAGAAGTTTGAGGCCCATATGAAATCATCCGGGGCACAAGCCCTTGAGGCCTGGGTCTAGCAATGCCCCTGCCTAACAAACCACTATGTGAAACAGTCACAAACATAATCATACATGTGACAGGGTTGCATAAGACCCTATCCCATTTGTTATGCAGAAAGAGTTAAATGCAAGGCTCTATTCTGTCCTCTCCTATTCTGTCACATGTCTTTCTCTTGCCTGTCTGATTGTGCAATCAAATTTTCCTTGTGGCACCTTGGAATTAGCCACTTCGATGGTCCCACAATTCCCCCTGTTATCTCCTGTCCTTCACTTGTTGTTTCTGTTCTTTCTTTTTCCCCATGCTTCTCTGGCATTAAATATATATATATGTATAGCAATAGAGATATATATATATATTTATAGAATGAACAACTAACAATCATCAGTCACATTGGACAAACACCATCAGGTGACTGTGCGTATATCAGAGCGTGACCGCACACCTGCACTTTTACCCCGCCTCCAAAACTATTTTGCCATTTTATAAGCTAGATAACCCACTCTAGGATATGCGGTCGGGCTCTGATATACGCACGCCTTGCGTAGTTGATGCACTCGACCTGTGGCCTCATGCGTACAACGCACACCAAGGTGTGCGTATATCAGAGCATGACCACACACCTAAGAGTGGGTTATCTATTACTGATATATATATATATATATATATATATATAAAATCTGTGAAATTGGGACCTCTAGGTTTGCAAATGTGCCGTATATAGTTATATTGATTACATACAGCTATTTGGGTTTGTCTGGAACACAAGGGATTTAACCTTGAGATGTAGTTTGACCTCCACGTGGGGGAGGAAGGGGATAGGGAGGTAAGGTGCCTGCCTGGCGCCACGGCTTGGAGGAACAGGAAGCAAATCCTCAGGATCACAGGAGCAGCTGCACGAGGGAGGGAGCTGGATGTCATTGTCCACCTAGGGACAAATGACCTGGCTGTAAATGGGATCAGAGCAGTGCAAGAGGAGTTTGTGGAATTGGGGAGGGGCCTTAGACAAGTAGCATGTACGGTAACCTTCTCGGAGGTGCTGCCTGCCTATGGCAAGGATGATGCTATGGTATTCCGCACCATGGGATTCAATGAATGGTTGAAAAACTGGTGTGGAGCTCAGGGTTTTGGCTTCATTGGGGACTGGGGAGCCACCTGGAGGGATGCAGGCTTATACTGGCGCAATGGTCTGCATCTGTCCGGGGGGGATCCAGGATCCTAGGTGACAGGTTTAAATGTTCCATTGGCAAGCATTTAAACTAGCCAAGGAGGGAGGCACTGAAAAGGAGCAGGGAAATCCCAGCCTCTCCCCACAAAGCGCAGTAGTTAGAGAGGTAAACACCAAGGCAGAGAAGTCAGTAGGGAGCAGGACAGGGATAAATGCAGAAAAAGGTGTTAAGGACAGGGATGGGGCTAAAAGGGGTAAGGCCATAAAAAATAAATGGAAGGTGATGAGTACCAATGCCCATAGACTGTGCAACAAGCTCCCTGAACTAGTGGCCTTAATGGAAGAGGGATGCCTGGATATTGTGGCAGTCACTGAAACATGGTACACAGAGAACCATGAGTGGGAAGTCAACATACCAGGAAACACAGTC
This sequence comes from Neoceratodus forsteri, assembly GCA_016271365.2. Lineage (NCBI taxonomy): Eukaryota > Metazoa > Chordata > Ceratodontiformes > Ceratodontidae > Neoceratodus > Neoceratodus forsteri. The sequence goes on from CM028132.1 coordinate 758,778,273, forward strand.
TACAGGAGGGACAGGGTGGGTAAAAGAGGAGGAGAAGTAGCTCTCCATATAAGGGAAGGGATTAAAGCAACAGAACTAAAGAGTAAACAGGAAGTTGATGAGTCACTATGGGTCACCCTGGAGACAGGAAATGGCACCACAATCCGCATGGGGGTTGTGTACAGACCCCAATCACAGGGGGAGGAAATGGACAAGGAAATGATAGAAGGCATTCTTAAAATGGCAGAAAAAGGGGAGATATTGTTGATGGGGGACCTGAATATGCCAGATGTTAACTGGAGTACCTTTGCTGCAGGCACATCCAAGAGCAGGGTCATTCTTGATGCCCTACAGGGGACATGCCTCAGACAGCTAGTGTTGGAACCCACTCGGGAGGGAGCAATCTTAGACCTGGTACTCTCAAATGGGAAGGAGAAAGGATCTCAGATTTAGAAGTGGGTAGCCATCTGGGAACAAGTGACCACCAAACAGTGTGGTTCACAATAAACAAAGCCATAGAGTCAAGATATACAAAAACAAGAGTATTGGACTTTAGGAAGGCTGACTTTGGGAAAATGAGAGTGTGCCTTAGAAAAGCACTAGCACATGGGCAAGAAGGAGGGGTGGAGGAACAATGGGGAATTATCAAAACAGCCATCGCAAAGGCAACAAGCCTTTGTGTGAAGCAAATCAATAAAACAAAACAAAGGAAAAAAACAATATGGTTCTCAGAAGAGGTGGCAGGGACTGTTAAGGAGAAAATGATAGCATTCAGGAAATATAAGGAAACACAGAAGGAGCAGGACAGAGAACTTTATCAGTTAAAGCAGAAGAAGGCAGGGAAGGCAGTCAGAATAGCAAAGGCACAAACTGAGGAAAAGATAGCCAACTCTGTTAAGAAGGGGGATAAAACCTTTTATAGGTACACTAGGGAGCAAAGAAAGACCAAGGAGGGATACAGAGACTTAATAAAGGGGAGGTAATGTGGGCAGAGGGCGACAGTGAAAAAGCAGGGATACTGAACGAATATTTCTGCTCAGTATTCACAACAGATGAGGAGGGGAAGGTGCCTAAACCAAACAAGGGAGAAACTCTGAATAGGGGGGTCGATACCAGTCCATTCACAGAAGAAAGGGTTTTGAAAGAACTCTTGAAACTGAGGGTAGACAAAGCAATGGGGCCTGTTGGGATTCATCCAAGAATACTAAAAGAACTAAAGGTAGAACTAGTAACATCACTGACTACTCTCTTTAACAAATCATGGGAGGATGGAGTGGTACCTGAGGACTGGAGGAGGGCAAATGTGATTCCACTTCACAAAAGTGGGAGCAGGGCAGAGGCAAGAAGCTACAGACCAGTAAGTTTGATTTCAGTGGTAGGGAAAATGATGGAATCACTTTTGAAGGAAAGAATTGTTGAGTACCTAGAGGCCAGTGGGGCACAGGACCCAAGGCAGCATGGTTTCACAGCAGGAAGGTCATGTCAGATGAACCTAATAGATTTCTTTGACTGGGTGACCAAAGTAGTAGACCAGGGAGGGGCTGTGGATATGGCCTACCTAGATTTTAGCAAGGCATTCGACACAGTCTCACACAAAAGATTAATATACAAGTTAGCCAGCCTTGGAGTGGGTCCCAAGGTGGTAGCCTGGATAAAAAACTGGCTGGACAACAGGACGCAAAAGGTAATAGTAAACGGAGTCCACATTGAAGAAAGGAGGGTAACTAGCGGGGTACCGCAGGGTTCGGTACTGGGACCGGTCCTCTTTAATATCTTTATAAGTGACATTGGAGAGCACCTGGAAGGAAAGATATGCCTCTTTGCAGATGACACAAAGATCTGCAACAGGGTTGCTACACAAGGTGGGGTGGAAAGAATGAAAAGGTACTTGGCAAGGTTGGAGGAATGGTCAAATACGTGGCAGCTCAGATTCAATGCAAAGAAGTGCAAGGTAATGCATCTGGGAAACAAAAACCCAGGGGAAGAGTACACAATGGGGGGGGGTGTGAGTTAATAACAACAACAAAATCGAGAGAGAGACCTAGGAGTAATTATATCAAATGACCTAAAGGTAGGCAAGCAATGTGAGAAGGCAGTAAGGAGGGCTGGGGGGATACTGGGATGCATAGGGAGAGACATCAACAGTAGAAAACAGGAAGTTGTTATCCCTCTCTACAGACAGTTAGTGAGACCCCATCTGGAGTACTGCACGCAATTCTGGAGACTCCATCTCCTCAAAGACATAGAGTGGAGGCTGTTCAGAGGAGGGCAACCAAAATGGTGCAAGGTCTGCACCAGAAGACATACGAGGAGAGACTAAAGCAGCTTAATATGTATATCCTTGAGGAAAGGAGGGAGAGGGGGGACATGATAGAAACTTTCAAGTATCTCAAGGGAATTAACAAGGTACAAGAGGGTAGTATCTTTCAGAAGAAGAGATGTGCAAGAACAAGGGGGCACAATTTGAAGATAGAGTGGGGACGGCTCAGAGGTAATGTTAGAAAGTATTTTTTCACAGAGAGAGTTGTGGATGCATGGAACAGCCTTCCTGAGGAGGTTGTGGAGTCAGGAACAGTGGGAGAATTCAAGAATGCATGGGACAGGCATAAGGCAATTCTAGTGGGAGGCAGGAGGAAGTAAGCTGTTGATTAACTAGAATCTGCAGCTTATCCATCAGGTAGGGAAATTGGCAGACTGGGTGGGCCAAGCGGTCCTTATCTGCCGTCAGATTCTATGTTTTCACAAGCTTGTTTGCAGAAGTATCAGCAGCAAATCAGCCTTGGGACAGGATGTCTTAATTGGATGCACCTGTTAAGAGGACTGGATGTACTGGTCACAGGAAAGAAACTGACAAAAGTTTTGGGACATTGTGTGATAACAGGACATAGAACTTAACAAGGTCAGGATGCAGAATTTAATTGCCAGGGGAAAACTTCTTATATAAAAAGAGCAATGTATTGTTTGATAGAGAGAGAGAGAGAGAGATTAGGATAGATTTAGAGATACCCTCTGATGAAGGACTCTGTTTTGTTTGAACTGCCTGTAAAAGAGCAGTCCTGCACAATTGTATTTTATTGTTATTGAAATTAATAAAACAGTGCTTGCGAATTTTATGACTTCTTTTGGTTTGCCAATGTTTCCTGACCTGTGCCTCATTTACAGTACAAAACATTCAATTTCAGTTTAGAAATGACTTACAATATCTGACTTCTTTCAGGTGTAAGCTTATACCCTGTTGCAGCAACTTTACTTTGTAATATCTTGTGATAGAGTGTATGTCCGTCTCAATTCTTTCACTCGTAAACTGCTTCACAGCCCTGCAGCACAGGCAATGCAGGTTTTGACGGGGGCTTTGGTGGGATTTGTACCAAACCCCTTTTGTTTTAAAGTTAGCCCTTTAAGGCCTGACTGCACTGAATGTTCAACCTGTAAGCCATCTCTCAGGGGGAGTGCAATGCAAACAGAGACGGCAAAAGACTGAATTGCAAGAAGTTTCTGTTGAGCTAAATATAGACTGTTTGCTTATTTTTCCTGTTAGTGAAAAGTAAAGTAGATTTCATTTAATTTAAACTGGTGTCCAGAGTGTTCTCTTTAAGGGTATTCCCCAGAAGTAGCCCAGTTTGCTGCCCTGTCGCATGTAGTTGGCTTTAGTGGTGGGATCAAACTTCCTCTTGTCTAAATAGGAGTAAGATGGATTCAGACCAACTACTGAAATGGCTGGTAGGACAGCAAGCACAACCGGCCCAGATGCAGAGGGACTGGATGGCTCAGGAAGTTCAGCAGCAAGCTTAGCGACACCAGCAGCTGGTGCAACAGCAGACTCATAGAGACCAGCAGCAGGCACAGCAGGTCCAGATGCAGAGAGACTGGATGGTGCAGTAAGCCAATTGCAGGTGCAGAGAGACCAGCAGCAGCAGGAGTTTATAAAGCAGGTGCTGCAAACACAGAAAAAAACTATGCCCCAGCTCCAGGTCACAGGGAATCCAGCTACTGTGGGACCCCAACCCATGTTTACAAAAATTGGCCCTGAGGATGACCCCGCGGTCCACCTTATGACTCTTGAGAAAGTTGCCAATATCACTGCCTGGCCACAAGAAAGTTGGGCTACTTGCATTGCACTGTACCTGACTGGAGATGCCCAAGCTGCATACAGAAGCCTAACTGATGCTGCCACCAGAGACTATGATCAAGTAAAGGCAGCTATCTAAGACCAGGTCAGAATAACTGAAGAGAGTTGCCGATGGAACTTTTGCACCCTGGGTTTCAAGGATGGAACACAACCTCGAGTGCTGGCACAAAAATTACGTGACTTGGCTACTTGGTAGTTAAAATCAGAGGTATGCACTAAAGAGGCGATCATGGATTTGATTGTACTGAGCAGTACTGAAACATGTTACCAGCTCAAGTCTGTGATTGGGTAAGCCAACATAAACAGACCACTCTGGCTGCAGCTGTGAAAATTACCGAACATTACCTGGAAAATGAAGACCAGAGGTCACTAAGAGGAGTGGAGCCTGAGGAGAAGATCCCCACAGAAGAGGAGAGAAAAGACTTTTGGGGGATTAGAACAAATGTGTGGTATGGGTAAGTGGTCAAGTGGTGAAATATTGCTTACCCCTCCACTTCAAATAGGTATAATCCCTGGGTCTGGTATAATCCCCCCCCCCCCAGTCCCAAGACCTGCTCTTTGGTGACCCAAATGGGGAGGGCAGGTTATAGACCTTATAGTAACATTATATGTTTTCGCTGTGGTAAAGTGGGGCAAATCAGTAAGTTTTCTGACCGCATGGACTGAGATTTTCGGAATGTATAGCTAACACACACACACACACACACACACACACACACACATCCAAAAACCAGTATACAATACCAGTGCAAGTGGGGAACAAACCAATTACAGATCTGGTGGATTCGGGCTGTGGGCAGACATTGGTTAAAGAATCTGTGCTAGGACCCAACCTGGGACAGTGGAGAGAGATCCCATAAATATTTCCTGCATATGTGGTGGATACCTGTAAATACCCTATGGCCCAAGTATGGTTAAAAATAGGCCACTGGGCAGGCATAATAAAGGTGGGAATTTCTAAACCTTATTGTGGTTTGTAGTCTTGGGCTGAAACTGGGAAGAGTTTCATACCATCCTGCAGAGCAACACTAAAAGCTAGTGCCAGGAGGACACACAGAGGGGATAGAACATGTATTTCCCTTTACTGATTCTGAAATATTTGGCCCAGAAGGGAAGCCTAAGAAGTCCCAGGGTCAGAAACAGAGGTAGAAAAAGGAAGGGGGGGGGGGGCCCTCTGTATGAAGTTGTAGTGGTTGGGGATCGCAAGGACCCAGGTTCAAGGAAAGTCCAAGGTGATTCAGATGAGGACATGGCATCCACATCTACAGGAGGTCACGAGATCCTTCCAGAGGTCAGACCAGACCTTTTCCAAAATCCAGCCAATATCATTTCTGAACAGAGGGTTGAAGGGGTTCTTAAGAAAAGCCTACCAGAACTTAGCTGTGGTAAACAGTAAAGCGGTAGATGAACAAAAAGCATAATGTTTTCCAAGGTTTGAACTGAAAGGTGATATTTTGTACCGGGTAGAACCCAAGAAACAAAGTGGGACTTTACATTACCAGTTAATAGTTCCTAGGTCTGCAAGAAGGGAGGTACTGAGGCTGACCAATACTATACCTATTGCAGGATCTTACTTCTAGTGGGAGCTCTTGCAGCAGGCTATAACCATTAGGACTAACACCGCAGGCCTTAGGACCCACCAGAAAAATTCTTATCTAGCAGTACCCAGCAGGGACCGCCCCCTGACGTCGGCTCCACCCCGACATCAGTCATGGTACATAAGGGGGCGGGCCCCGGCTCCACCCCAGTTCTTTTACCACCGCAACCCACTCACGTTGGGGAGGTTCTGGCTATCCAGCCCAGCAAAAGAAGAAAAAAGATTTTTAGGAGAAATTTGTCCTCCTTCGTCAGATATTTGATGATTTTTTTCCAGCACCTTTCGTCCTCCAACTCCAGTCCGGCGTATGTCATCGCCGTCGTCGGTCTCCTCCGGGCCCGGGAGGAATAAGTGCCACTCTGGCTGCCAAATCCCCTCGCAAGACGGCCACATCAAGTGCGTTTTTTCTGCCTGGGCCCAGACCACGACAGCGTGTCCTACTCCATCTGTCAAGGCTTCACCAGCAGGACAAGAATTAGGCGCCTGAAGGCTCTAAAGGCCCACCTTCTGGAGTAGAACATGGATGTGCTGCACACCTCAGGGGGACAAGGGCAAGCATCGGGACAAGTCCCACAAGCGCTCCCGCGGCAAGGACCGTAGCCGGTCCCGTCATCGCTCCCGATCTCGGTCCCACTCTCACTCTTTCCCCAAGAAGGCTTCTCCCTCCTTGGACTGAGGGGACCATTGCAAGCACCCAGAAGGCTCCAAGGTGCTGAGCCCTCCTGCCAAGAAACCGCCAGCCAAGGCAGGCACATCGGAAGAAAAATCGACAAAACCTAAGGTGGCTTCTCTACGAGTTACGCCCCAGACCTCTTTGGCGCAAGCTCCGTCCCCGCCTAAGAAGGTCTCAGCCTTGCCCGATGCCGGCAAACCACCGGGTGAGACAGTTACCCCGGCATCAACTCCTGCGAAACTGACGTCGGACCCCGTACCGACGCCGGTAGAGTCTATTGTGATGGAAGACCCCGCGGCAGGGGCGTCCTCAGGGACTCCCAAATCTTCCACCTCACAGGGTTCTGCAGGAGGTTCACCCTCCCACAACTTACCTGATCCGGCTTCCCCGCCTCTCTTTCCAGGGTCAGCAAGCTCAGTCTTTAATAAAGACGAGCTACAGGAGCTTTTCACCTTCTGGTGGAGTCAGGTGAAAAAGAACAGCCTCCACTGAAGCTGGACCCAAAACCAGACCCTAACCGTCTGGACAACGCTGATCCCGAGATGACGGCCAAGATGGCGGCTACTGTGAGCCAGCCAGCATCAGCATTTTAGTTTGTGTGCTTTGTTTGTTCTATTTTTTGTTTTGGTTAAAACTTTATTTAGTTATATTGTTTAAATTTTTATTGTTTTGTTTTAGAACAGTTATGGGCGAAGAAGTGATGTAGACCAGGGTTAAAAACGCAAATTTTGAAAGAGGTTTAGTGTTAGCGCTGTCGTTGAATTGTTGTGTTTTTCTAATGTCAGAAAAACCTCTCTGCGAGCTTAGTTATGAGGTAGGCTCGGAGACTGTCCAAGAGCAAAGAAGAAAATAGCAGACTGGGTTTGTATCGCCCTGTTTGGCACCCCAGAAGCCAGTGTTTGGACATCTGTTCGTTCCGGATGTACTGTATATCCAGTGGATGACTGGCGCCGGTTCCCTGGAGTGGAGCTCTCTTTCTCCCTGTCCGGCGAGTCGGTTCAGTCGGTTGATCTGGCCAAAAGGGGGAGTTGAAATTGTGGGAAGTGAATTGTGGAAGTCTGCAAATTGTTTAACTACTATTTGTAGCTGAAGGGCTTTTCTTGACTCTGACTCCTATGGATTAAGGGTGTTTTTACTATGGAAGTTGTATTGGATAAATCTGGAGGACGGACTCTGTTGACTTTAGCGAGCAGTTCACCTGACCCATCGGGAGTGCTAGGTGGTGAGGTGCACGGCTACACGGAGGACCTTGGCCTGATCCTGCTGGGTAGCCGGCGAGCTAGGCCGTGTGTCCTCTAGTTTCCCTGCAGGGCCATCCAGTGGGTCGGCCTTGTGGAGTTTCGTGGTGGGGGCTGTGGTTCCTCTCTCTTGGCCTCTGGTTTGGGATTTTCAGGGTCAGGCTTGCTGAGAAATGGAGTGGAGTGGTGTGACTGATACCAGTGAAGAGGACTTTCACTAATCTATTCTCCTGATTACGGTCAGACAATTCATTTTATTTTCTGTTTGCTTTGTACAACCTCTTTCATCATGAGAGGGTTCGAGGGGTCGTCAAATGCCTTGGGTCAGATACCTTTTTATTTTTCATTGGGAGTGAGAGTCCCCTGCTGAACTTATTAGTTCCCGGTTGTGAGAGGACCTGGGGGACTGAAGATGTGTTTATTTCATGTTTAGCTTGACTGTAGTCTGTGTCTCCTCACCAACGAACTCTCTACTTGGAGGCCTCGTTTCCCTATTTCCCTAAAACTGTTTATTGGACTTTTTATTGTGATTTGATTTAGTATTTAAGGGTTTTGGATTGGGTGGGAGGGTTTTTTTTTTCTCTAGTGTGTCTAGAGGGAGTTCTTTAGTTATAAGTCACAGTGTTTATGGTGTTTTTTTGCTGTTATAGGAATATCCTGGCAGCAAGTGTTGGGGCCGAGTTTCTGTGGGAAGGCACTATTCTCCCTCCAGGCTGAGGCACCTGTGCCCCTTTAATAGTCCCCCATTGTGGCCTGAGGTCTGTTGGCATTGCCGGGCCCTGGGGATTGCTCGGAGGAGGCAGAGGGGGAGGCGGGTGCCCCAGCCGGGGTGCGGAGGTAGGAGCGAAGTGGACGGATTGGGGTGGTGAGGCTAGGGAGATGCCCTGGGGCGAAATGGGTACAGGACAGGGGTTTCCGATGCCTTGTCCTCATACCCAAGGGCTCCACTGATGGTGGGCAAGTGGCTTGCTCCTCCAAGGCCTCTCATCCAACTCGGGTGGCGTTATGCAATGCCAGGTCTATAAAAAACAAGACAGCAATTATTGCTGATCTTGTTGAGTCATCTGACCTAGCTTGTATCACCGAAACCTGGCTGGACGAGAATGCTGGCCCTGTTTTGGCGTCAGCTGTTCCAGCCGAGTACTCGGTGATACACCGCCCAAGATTGGATTGAAGGTGGGGGTCGCTATCTGTTTTAGATCAGAATTGGACCTTGTGGAGGTTCCAGTGGTGTCCCCCAGATCCTTTAAATGTATTATGTGAGCAGGTGTGGGCTGTAGAATTCTACTCATCTGTCGTCCACCCGGTGATGAGAAAGTATTTCTGCAGAAAGTAGCAGACTTCATTGTCGACCTGGTGTTGGAGCCCTCCAGGTGGTTGGTCCTGGGGGACTTCAGTGCTTGGATCGACGATGAACTCTCGCATTTTGGTCAAACCTTCCTCCAACTAATGAATTTGTTGCGCTTCACACAGGTTGTTACCGCTGCTACCCATATCCGGGGTCACTCATTGGATCTGGTGTTCACTCTGGGGATGAAGATCACCGGATTGGTGGTGGAACCAGTTGGGTGGTCTGAGCATCACTCCATAAGGTTAAATTTTATGGCCCCCCCCATGAGATCAACCCCTTTGGAGATGATCCAGTACCGCCCTTTAAGGGGTGTTACGAAGGTCTGACGGCGGTGCTGGATCTATCGAGTTGGCCTATAGTGTGCTTCGATCCAGATACCTTAGTAGTGCACTATAATGGTGTGGTGCTGAGGGCTCTGGATTCCATAGCTCCTGTCCGAGTTCACCTCCTCTCCCTTCGCCCTTGGTCCCCCTGGTTTGATGGGACATTGAGGGAGCTGAAGAGAGCAGGGCGAAGATTGGAACGTTGTTGGCGAGGTCCGGCCTTGAGAGTGACAGGCTTAGATTAATCACCCATTATTTGGGCTGTCAATCAGAAACCTCCCATAAGAAGGCAGAGTTCCTGTCCAAGGAGATTGCTGTATCAAGGAATCGACCAACTCTGCTCTTCCGGACTGTCGATAGGCTGTGCAATCTAGCCTGTCTGCAGGGCCGGAGAGCTGTGTCATAATTAAAGTGTGATGAGTTTGCTCGGTTCTTTGAAGATAAGGTGTCAACGATCAGGTCTGACATCCGCAGAACGCATTCAAATGAGCATGGCGGAGATCGATGCGTGGTTACAGGCCCTTGGTCTGTCTGGACAGACTTCGACCGACCGGCAATCATGGATGTCATGAAGATTGTCCAGAGCTTGCGGCCGACTTGCTGTAGTTTGGATCCTGGTCCCACGCGACTCCTTATGGGTTGCGTGGATGTGATCAGACCAGTCTTTGCTGAGATTGTCTGGTGCTCATTGGACCAAGGGGTGTTTCCGGAGTCCTTGAAAGAGGCTGTTGTGACACCCCTTTTGAAGAAATCTTCCCTTGACCCGGACTGTCTTGCAAACTACAGACCGATCTCTAACCTGCCCTTTTTGGGTAAGGTTATTGAGAAAGTAGTTGCACTGCAGCTTGATGACTTTCTTACCACACCATGGACTCTATGATTCTCTCCAGTCTGGTTTCAGGAAGAGGCATAGCACCGAGACGGCATTGGTTCGGGTACTCAAGGACCTCCTAACTATGACAGATCGGAGGAGCCGTTCGATCTTGGTTCTCCTTGATCTCTCTGCTGCGTTTGACACCATGGACCATGGGATATTGTTGGAACGTCTGTGGCTGATCTGTGGACTGTTGGGGACAGTCCTTAGATGGTTCACTCTTTCCTCACAGGCAGATCTCAGAGGGTAGTATCAGGAATTTTTTCCTTTGCTCCCTTTGCGCTGCCTTGTGGGGTGCTGCAGGTTTCTGTGCTTACTCCCATGTTGTTCACGGTGTATATACTACCGTTAGGAGACATTATAAGGTGTTATGGGCTGAGTTTTCACTACTACGCAGATGACACTCAGCTCTATATGGCCTTTGTACCCAAACAGAATGACGCACTTACGGTCTTTAACAACTGCCTCGCTGAGATCCAGGACTGGATGAGTGCTAACTGGCTGAGGCTAAATCCGGACAAGACTGAGGTGTTGGCGGTGGACCCTGGTCATCATGCAGAGAAGTTGACTCTAGGCTCACCCTCTGGCCTTGTGTTAGGGGGTAACCAGTTGAGACCTTCTGAACAGGTGCGGAATCTGGGCGTAATATTTGATTGTGAACTGACACTTAAGTCTCAGGTGTCGGCCGTTGTCAAGTCCTCGTTTTACCATCTCAGTAATATAGCCCGGATAAAGCACCTTGTTCCACATGATGACCTCCCTGTATTGGTTCACGCCTTTGTTTCCTCGCGTCTAGATTACTGCAGTGCTCTATATCTAGGGTTGCCAGGGGTAGACCTCCGCCGCCTACAGCTGGTGCAGAACACTGCGGCCAGGTTGTTGACTGGGCTACCAAGAACTTGCCACATCACACCTGTTCTGCGTGAAGTGCACTGGCTGCCGGTACGTTGGAGGATTTTCTTTCAAGGTCGCATTGCTGACCTATAAGACCCTTCACAGACAGGGACTTGCAAGATCTCCTGCGGCTCTACCACCCTCTTTGCCCACTCTGTTCTGCCGACGAGGGATTGCTAGAGATTCCCAGGGTTCATCTTCAATCCTCTGGGACCAGAGCTTTTTCCTTTGTGGCTCCAACCCTGTGGAATTCTCTGCCTCGTCGGATTATAGAGTGCCCATCCACAGAATCTTTTAAGGCTTCTCTGAAGAGTTTTTTGGTTGTTTCAGCCTTTGATTAGCCCGTTTTTTGCTTTCCTTTTAATTGTGTTTTATATTTTAGCTTCTGTTTATTATTGATGTACGTTTTTATGTGCTGCGCTTTGGCATCTGAAAAGCACAACATAAATAAATTATGATTATGATAATTATGATTATGATCCCAAGGGCCTTCCCACTCCTTCCCCGTGGAAGACCCCTGAGCGGCCACTGCCGCGCCAGCCCTTGAAGGTTCATTCCCGGTCCCGGTCTGCGAACCGTTGCCAGCAACCCTCCAGATCGGGGAGCCGTCATCGGTGTCGGTCCCGGTCCAGGAGCTGTTCCCACTCTTCTAGGCGGGCCCACTCCCACTCCCACTCCCACTCCCGACGTCTGCCCCCAGACCAGCATCAGTCGTTGCTCCGTCGTCGGTCCCATAGCCAACGCCGGTCCTCGGACCGCCTTCGGTCCGGTAGCCACTGACACTAGAGCAGGGGGAGTTCAAGACACAGCTCAGGCCGTTCAAGGCCCAGCAGCAGATCGTCTACCCCTCCTACTTCCTCATCCCTCTCGGAGGTTGGGGGTTTCCCAGGAGAGAAGGACCAACCCCACTCACCTCCTGACAATCCGACCTTCATGGATGTCCTGAGGCACATCCAGGCCTCTAATGAATGGAAGACTGTGGATCTGGATCCGGAACGGCGCTGACTGGCCAAATACCTGAGGCAGAGGGAGCCCAAACCTCTAGTAGTGCCTCCTTTAGTGGACACCTTCCAAAATCTCACCAGAATAACTTGGAAGCATCCAGCTTCAGTCCCAGCTGTTCCGAAAAAGTCAGACAGGCTGTATAGAGCCCCAAGGGATGAGACTTTCCTGGTGGAACACCCTCAGGTGGACTCATCGGTCATTATGGCTGCCCATGACAAGTCAAAGCAGCCTAAGCACCTCAGCTCCCAGCCTCCTGACCCAGAATCCCGCTACTTGGACCAGGTGGGCAAGAAGGTTTACTCTGCCTCCACCTGCTCCATTAGATCCCTCAACTTCCTCACTCATATGGTCCAGTATCAGAATGAGTTATGGGAGAGAGAACAGGAACTAGCTAATGCCTTGCCAGACTCCACACAAAAGATGGAGCTTCTGGACATTTTGAAATCGGGCTCGGACTTAGGCACACATGTTCTCCGTGCCTCTTACAATATCGCAGATACGGCAGCCAGAGCATCAGCGTCAGGTGTCTGCCTCCGGCACCACGCCTGGTTGAGAGTCTCGGGTTTTCACCAGGATCTGCAGTCTGGATTCCGGGACCTCCCGTTCCAAGGTTACGTCCTTTTTGGGCAGGAGACAGAGTCTCTTATCTCTTGTCTCCAGGAGTCGGGCAAGTCTATCTGGTCCATCCGGCAAATGTACAGAGGGGACCAGAGACAAGCGAGATGATGGCCATTTCGGAAGCCCTTAGGTGCTCAAGCCCATGGTAACCAACAGGGCCAGAAGGGTGGCTTCAAAAGGACAGCCGGCAACCAGCAACCTGGAGGCGCTCCTTTTCATGGCACCAAGTCCTCCCAAGCCTCTCTGCCCACTGCTGGCTCTGCCCCATGACTCTCTCCCGACCCCCTCTCCTCTGGAGGAGGTACCAGGGGAGGCAGTAGTGAGTCACTTCTCCCTTCACCTGAAGGGTTGGAGCTCCATAACAGTGGACCGGTGGGTCCTGGACTTCATAAGGAGGGGACATACGCTGGAGTTCACCGAAATTCCCCCAGATACTCCACCAAGGTCCTCAAGATATCCTCCTTCTCACATACCTCTCATAGAAGGAGAGATTCAGGCCCTCTTGCAAAAAAGGGCAATAGAACCGGTCCCTCTGCAGCAGCGGGGAAAGGGATATTACTCCCATTTTTTCCTAGTTCCAAAAAAGACACAAGATCTTCGGCCCATCCTGGACCTCAGCTCTTTAAACAACTATATAGAGTACCGAAGGTTCTGGATGGTTACCCTTCCAGGTCTTATTCCTCTACTGCACCAGGGAGACTGGCTCTTCTCCCTAGACATGCAAGATGCGTACATACACATCAGGGTCTTCCCTCCCCCACAAGAAGTACCTGAGGTTCCACTTCCAGGGGGAGCATTATCAGTTTCGAGTTCTTCCATTCGGCCTCTCCTCCGCTCCTCGAGTCTTCACCAAATGCTTGGCAGTGATAGCTGCAGCTCCAAGGTGCCAGGGACATTATGTCTTTCCTTACCTCGACGATTGGCTGCTTGTGGCCCCTTCAAGGACGCTCCTCCTCCAGGCGCTCGGAGACACCTACACTCTGTTCCAAGAGGTGGGGATCACCCTGAATCTTCCTAAGTGTTCCCTAGAGCCCAGCCAAAGACTCGTCTTCATAGGGGCAGTCCTGGACTCAATCCAGGGCATGACCTTTCTACCTCCAGAGAGGGGCGATCATCTGGGGGAGATAGCCGGATTGGTCTTAGTAACCCCTTAGGTCCAAGCCAGGACCTTCCTCAGACTTCTGGGGCACATCCCTGTAACTCCCTTGGCTCGCCTCCACATGAGAGTCCCACATTGGATGCTCAGGGTGCAGTGGGATCAATGCTCAGATGGCTTAGATCACACGGTAAAAGTCACAGAGCCAGTCAAGAGGATCCTACATTGGTGGCTGGACCCTCTCAATCTAGAGAAAGGGGTTCCCTTTCATCAGGAGCCCCCAAATCAGACCCTCATGACGGATGTGTCAGATCTGGGATGGGGGGCACACTTAGGGGCCCACCAAACACAAGGGGTCTGGACCCCAGAGGAGCGCGACCTTCACATCAATGTCCTGGAGATGCGAGCGGTCCTCAATGCGCTGCATGCCTTCTAAGAGGACCTTGTCCCAGGCTGTCTCCTAGTTCAGACGGATAACATGGCGGTTGTCTTTTACATCAACAAGCAAGGGGGAACACACTCCTACCCCTTATGCAGGGAGGCGATGAGAGTCTGGTACTGGGTGCTGGAGTGTCACATCCTTCTATCCGCAGTGCACATTTCAGGCATCCTAAACAGCTTGGCAGACAGGCTAAGCAGGTCTCAGACCAAGGCGCACGAGTGGGAGTTGCTACAATCAGTAGCTGACCAGCTCTTCGACACATGGAGTCGTCCAGAGCTGGACCTCTTTGCGTCCCCACACAACACCAAACTGCCAATTTTCTGCTCATGAGAGCCCGTGCCTGGTGCTTTCTGGCCAGACGCGTTGTCCCTTTGTTGGGCAGGGTGGTTTCTTTACGCCTTCCCTCCCTTCCCTTTCATTCAGAGAGTACTGTTGAAGATACAGGCCAAGGGGGATCAGATGATTCTAATCGCCCCATTGTGGCCTTGGCAGATTTGGTTCCCAGTACTTCAGTGGTTGTCCTCGGAACCTCCAATACCGCTGCCAATATGCTCGCAGTTGCTGTCCCAGGATCGGGGCACGCTGGTCCATCTGGATCTCAGATTTTCGCACCTTCATGCTTAGCTCCTTCAGATGTAGCAAAATTCAGGTATGGGGTATCCTAGGAGGTGGCGGACTTCCTCGCCTTAGCGAAGAAGCCCTCTACTCACTCCACTTATGCTATGAAGTGGAGGCGCTTCTGCTTATGGGCATCATCTCACCATCTGGACCCCCTTACCTGTCCGGTGAACTCAACATTGCAGTATCTCCTCTTTGTATACCAACAAGGCCTGAGCTACTATTCTATAAAGGTGCACATGTGGGCCATCTCTGCATATCATGTCCCCTTGGGGGATAGAACCGGACGTGCCCTGCACCTTTTTATAGGGTATTCTGCATATGAGACCTCCCATTAGGGATCCTATTCCCTCCCTGGGACCTCCTGTTTGTGTTGGAGAAGCTCACTCTTCCTCCTTTTGAACCAGTGGCTGATTGTGAGCTACATTACCTTTCCTGGAAGGTTTGTTTTTCAGTTGCTGTTACCTCAGCTCGAAGAGTTTCCGAGCTCCAGCTCTGATGTGTAAAGAGCCTTATTTGGTTTTTCACAGGGAAAGGGTTTCCCTTCAAAAAGATTCTAAGTTCCTTCCTAAAGTGGTCTCAGAGTTGACTCTCAACCAGCCGGTTGACGTTCCAGTTTACTTTTCTTCTCCTTCTAATAGGGGAGAACCTCTCCTTCACACACTGGACGTTCACAGTACCTCATCGCAAAGCTACACACTGTAAATTGGAGCAACTGTTTGTGGCCTTTGTGCCACAACACATGAGCAAACCGGTGTCTAAGCAGACTATTTCTAAGTGGCTTGTCCACTGTATTGTGTTTTGTTATGAGAAGCACAACAAACCCCTTCCGGGCCCGGTTAGGGGTCACTCCACCAGGGAAGTCTTGGCTTCCTTTATGGCTTTGAAGAATGTCTCTGTAAGGGACATCTGTGCGGCAGCCACCTGGAATTCTGTGCACACATTTGTGAAGCACTGTAGCCTGGACTTTGTATCCAGACGCCATGCCAGTTTTGGCTTGGCAGTCCTTCAAGGACTACTTTCCTGGGCTGCTGTGTTTTCAGCATTCTTTCATCCTTCCTCCTCCCGGGGTTAGGTACCTCCTTGGCGCGAGACTGCTTGGGATTCAGTCCTAATGGTTATAGTCTGCTGCAAGAGCTCCCACTCGCAGTAAAATAGTACAGTTACATAAGAACTTACCATAACAGTAGATCTTCGAGAGGAGCTCTTGCAGCAGGCGCTGCTTTCCCGCCCTCTATCCCCTGAGTGAGGTGTTCAGCACATCATCTACAGGCTTTGCTTCTTTCTCTTGTTAGGGCCTGTTCTCCAGTCTTGGTGGGGGAACTGGGATGGAGCCGGGGCCTGCCCCCTTATGTACCGTGACCGACGTCGGGGTGGAGCCACTGTCTGGGGTGGTCCCTGCTGGGTACTTCTAGCTAAGAATTTTTCCGGTGGGTCCTAAGGCCTGCGGCGTTAGTCCTAATGGTTATAGCCTGCTGCAAGAGCTCTTCTCGAAGATCTACTGTTACGGTAAGTTCTTACATAACTGTACTTTATTTGGGCAGGGAGAAAACTGAGGCATGCATACTTGCCCAGTTCTTCTGGCCAGGTATGTGGAAGGAAGTAGCAGACTTTTGTGCTTCCTGCCCAGAGTGTCAGTTGGTGGCCTCCAGAAGTATAAAAAGGGCCCCTTTGATACCTATGCCCATAATAGACACCGCATTTGAAAGAATTGTTGTTGATATGGTGAGATCCTTAATAAAAAGTACATGTGAGTATCAATATATATTGGTTATATTGTATTACACCACCCGTTACCCTGAGGCTGTTTCCCTACATTCCACTACAGCCTGGTCAGTGGCAAAATATTTGATAAAAGTGTTTTCCTGAGTCGGACTGCTGAAGGAGATCTTAACTGCTAAAGGCACCAACTTTATGTCAAAACATATGATGGAGGGGGTGCTAATGAGAAACAAGGAGTTCTTGGTAAGCTTGGAACTGTTTGTACTTGTTTAACTGTGTTACCTTTAGGGCAGTAGTGCTGAGTTTGTTTAATACAGTATATTTTTTTTTGTGTGTGATCTATAGTGTGAGCTTGAGATTCATTTATTTTTATGACTGTGGGTGGAGTCTACAGGAGTATTGCATGTACAAAAGGAGTAATGTCATTTTTTCTATCTGTGGAACTGACTGAAGGTATAAATAGTCTCCTCAGCCTTACCCTCCTCCAAGAAATGTTTTACGCCCTCAAATACATATGCTTTCATGTTAGTCAATGGTTGCAGGGTACTACTTTCTTTCTTAAGTGGGTGGTACAAGAACTGGAACCTGAGTAGTGGGACACAGAATTGTTTTTTTGGGGGAAGTGAGGTCCACCCCACCTCCACCCAAGAAGCTCCGAAAGGTCCATCCCACCTTTTTTTTTATTCATGTGGGAGGGGCAGGAGGTGGATCTATCATACTGAAAGAAGACTTACTAGAGTTTGGGGTGTGGACCAAGGAACAACACATCTGTGAAGTCCCTGCATTTTGTTAAGGACTAAGAGAACAGAAGATACTTAAATTGCCTTCAAACTGACTTAAAAACCCTTGGGACAAAAGATTATCAGAGTCACCTGGTGTCTCAAAAGGAAATACTAGGAAATGTCTGAAACTACAGCTTAAGGATTCAACTTCAAGGAAACCCTTGGAACAAATGATTATCAGAGTCACCTGGTGTCTCAAAAGGAAACACTAAGAAATGTCTGAAACTACAGCTTAAGGATTCAACTTCAAGGAAAATAGACAACTTTCAGGTATTTCTTAAACATTTATATACTAAAATGGGCACAGTACTTGGTAAACACAGTCTGTGATGAAGTGTATTTTTCTTTTTAAGTTTGAGAAGTGGAGTTGACTTGCATATGTTAAAAATACCAGCTGCAATTGGCAACAACTGTAGTTGCAGAAACAAAATGCTATGTTTTTTTTTTCCTATTTACTTTTTTTCCTGGCTCAGTTTATATCAGTGAAGAGCTGCCATCCAACTGGACAAGCTATTTATCACTCATTTTTCATTTAAAATAACATAAATGTGGTTTCACATTTTTACCATGAGGGAAGCAAGGTAAACCAGCATGGTTAATAAATACATTCATTGACACCTCTGAATGAATGGGGTAGTTTTTTTTAACATTCCTTTTGAGTTAATTACTACTTGGAACCTGTTATTCCAGTTTTTATGACTGTGCTCCTGGAACTTTCTGCATGACAAGTTCCCTTAGGCACCTCACAGCACCTCATTAAGCCATGTGACACTACTATCTTTGCAGGACATTGCATACTGTAGCAAGAGACCCAATTTTGTTGCCTTTTTCCAAATAATATACCAACTTCATTCTCAGGGAGGCAGTTCTGGGCTAGTGTTAATATTCTACTGAATTTTCTTAACTTGCAGTTTGTGACTATAGGTGTTTATAACTGAATGATAATTACCACATTTGCTTCTCTTGCAAATAGCCAGGCATTTGTATGTCTAATTTCTGTTTGACTTACTATATGTTACACATAGAATTTGAAAAATTCATAACATGCTGTATTGTGATTCAATGAACTGATAAATGGGAATTTTGGTTTCTTTTACAAATTCATTTTTCCTCACCATGGATAAAATTATCGGGTTGGGGGGCTGCCACAAGCAGAATGGGATTTCACAGATGAGGGAACTCACAGCAGCAGAAAGAAGAAGCATGTTCCACAGGGTTTTAAATAATTGATTCGCAGTTTTTTTCTTGGGACGATACTAACTGTACAGAAAGTATTTATATAGATTTTATAGAAGTGCTGTGTTTGTTAAACACAGTGAGGCAAGAGCTATTAATTTTCACAAAGTTTTAGCACTTTTATGAGCAAAACGCTAATCAATTTTTAGAGTTAAATAAAATCCTTTACCCGATGCCCATTTTTAGACCTTATATAGTAATATCTTCCTTCAAGAGAACAGCTTGTAATGAAATGTGTTGAATTTACATTGGTATTTGGGCATATGGACTTTTATATTATATGAATTTTGTGTGTGAACTGTATATCAGTCTCTAAAAAAAACACATCAAATGTCTTCAAAAATTGTCTCAACATTGTGTTTATCTTCCACCTTGTCACAACATACAGCTGTCTCAGCAGTGTTTTCAGTTAGGTACAGTACCTTCATGTATATGATGGCCTGGTTCTGTTAGGTTGATTGCTATAACAGTGCATAGAATAAAATGCAAAACATATAGGTAACTGTAATACAGAAGGTGGCATTATTTTAATTATACAATGACAAGGAAAAATGTAAGAAGCTGATTGGCTGCTGACCCATTGAAACAGTGATGTTATTACACAACAACATCACTGTAGCTTTGGAATTGGATCATTCCTTGCATTTTCTCTTAAGAAATATTTTTCCATACTAACAAAAACATCCTTTAAAATGTATTTTTTATTCTGTATATAACAACAAGTCATTGTATAATTGCAATAAGGCACTCCAGGGTGTGTGTTATCTTGTAATAATGTCACTCCTGGGGTGGTGGAAGCACTTGGCTTCGCCTCATGCTTCAACCCACCCAGGAGTGATATTATGTAGTAATAATACCCGACAGGGTAGGCATTATTGGGATATAATCGGACCCAGGGCGAATGAGCCGACGCCGCAGGCGGAGAGCCTATAGCCCCTGGAAGGTCCGTTATATCCCATAATGCCCACCCTGGAGGATATTATTACGCTTAGATAATGGAAAATGGGCAACTGTGTTTTAAATATTTGAAAAAAGTAATTTTATTTAGATGTTCAGAATATGAGCATTTCATGTATTTGTGTGATAAAATAGTTCCTTTGCCTGCATTTTACTGCCTTTTTTTCCTAGGGATTTTTGTCTTAGTAGAGCACCCGTACTTTTAAGTTTTGGTCACTGGTTGTTATGGTGTCAGCTCCCCGCCTCTAGAGACGCACACACACAGAGCTTCGGAGATGGAACGAGCGAGTGCAACAACGTTAAAGTATTTATTTTTAAAGCTTTCATTTTCAAAGGTTTTGTCAGGATTGGGTTGAGGAGCGGCGCCGGGAGTTCTGTAGTATGTATTGCACAGATACGAGAAGCACTGCCGTCTGCCTTATACTACATCAGCCAGCTTTGATAAGACTGTGGATGCGAGTATCTGTCTTACAGGACGGCGCTTTGGTAAGACTGAAACTGTCTTTTTTTGCCAGTAAGAATGCTTTCTTTTTTGGTTTGATGGGTTTACTGTAGCGGTGGCATGTTGGAGGAATAAAAAAATACACTGGGTTTTGGGAGAGTGGGGGTCACAAGTCTTGTAAGCGAGTGTGAAAAATGGCGACTGACGGTTTCTAAGCGTCTGGCAAGTTTCGGTTCCAAATGATTGAGCTGGCACTTTTTCTGAGCGGGCCGTTGTTGAGAAATAATGGCGGGTGCCAGAGCTCTTTCAACCAATCAAGGCGAGGTTTGCATTTACCATTATCTAATACATGATAACACACACCCCGTCGTTCCTTATTGCTTAAATATGTCCTTTCTCAATGTACTGTACTTTGATTCAGTTAATGTATATGCAACCGCCTTCATTTCACAGATGAGGGAACTCAGCAGCAGAAAAAAGAAGCATGTTGCAGGGTTTTAAATAATTGATTAGCAGTTTTTTTCTTGGGACGATACTAATTGTACAGAAAGTATTTATATAGATTTTCTAGAAGTGCTGTGTTTGTTAAACACAGTGAGGCAAGAGCTATTCATTTTCACAATGTTTTAGCACTTTTATGAGCAAAACGCTAATCAATTTTTAGAGTTACATAAAACCCTGATGTTGGCATTAAACGCTTAGTGGCGTGGATGTAGAGGCACCAGTATTGAGCATGACTTTGGTAGAGGATTAATTTTGACTGGGGGGGTGAAGGAGGGAGTGAGTCTTGATATTTTTAACATAATAGTTTTCTGAAACTTCAACCTTCAATGGGTTAGACTTTGTAGCCATCTGTACAGTATATCACTAAGCCACATGCAGTGGGGTATGGGTAAAACCCACATCACCAGACCCAGGCCAGAGCTGTAAAATCTGGACTGGGTACAGCTTGTGCAAATATTGCTGATCCAGTGGAGCAGCAGTAAACGATAAACTATGCAATACCCTCAGTAACACACCTACCCCAGTTTACATTTACCTGGTGCCCATTTTTAGGGCTTATATAGTAATATCTTCCTTCAAGAGAACAGCTTGTAATGAAATGTGTTGAATTTACATTGGCATTTGGACATATGGACTTTTATATTATATGAATTTTGTGTGTGAACTATATATCAGTCTCTAAAAAAAAACACATCAAATGTCTTCAAAAACTTGTCTCAACATTGTGGTAACTTCTACCTTGTCACAACATACAGTTGTCTCAGCAGTGTTTTCAGTTAGGGTACAGTACCTTCATGTATATGATGGTCTGGTTCTGTTGAGTTGATTGCTATAACAGTGCGTAGAATAAAATGCAAAACATATAGGTAACTAATACAGAAGGTGTGATTATTTTTAATTATACAATGACAAGGAAAAATGTAAAAAGCTGATTGGCTGCTGACCCATTGAAACAGTGATGTTATTACACAACAACATCACCGTAGCTTTAGATTTGGATCATTCTTTGCATTTTTTCTTATGAAATATTTTTCCACACTATCAAAAACATCCTTTAAAATGTATTTTTTATTCTGTATATAACAACAAGACATTGTATAATTGCAATAAGGCACTTCAGGGTGTGTGTTATCTTGTAATAATGTCACTCCTGGGGTGGTGGAAGCACTTGACTTCGCCTCATGCTTCAACCCACCCCAGGAGTGATATTATTACATAACACTCCCTGTTGTGCCTTATTGCTTAAATTTGCCCTTTCTCAATGTACTGTACTTTGATTCAGTTAGTGTATATGCAACAGCCTTCATGTGAACACTCTGGGCTTTTCTTTGACTCCTGATGTCTATTTGCTTTAGCTATTGTATATTGTTTGAACTGATTTGGTCTTCTTGATGTGGTGGCTGTGTGCCTAAACTACAGTATGTAATCTATTTATCTACTGTTACCCATGTATCTCCAGTGAATGATTGTTATAACTGTCTGCTCTCCGAGTCATTGTTTTTTTGACTTAACTGTGCTGTCTTTGTATCAGTTTCAACAAGGTGCCTTTGTAAATGAGTCTCTGACTCAAAAGGTTTGTAAATCTGATATTTTTTAAAGAAATAAATAAATAACTGTTTATGTTTAAGCCCATGAAACACCCTTATCTAGTTAATGCATTCACAGTCGTAGTGGCTCTGATAGAGCTTGTTTCAACAGGTATTGGTAGCAGCTTTCTGGAAGGTTCTGTTCTCTCCCCTCAGCTAGGATCAGTTTACAGCTAATTATGGTTTAAATACCAGTGGGTTCTCTCACATAGCAGTAGTGCAGAAGCAGAGTTAGTTTGGCTCAAATAGATTTACCTTTCTGTTGCTGCTAAGTTTGTGGAGGGGCAGGAGTGAAGGATTTAGTTGCTGGTAAGTTTGGAACTGTTTGTACTTGTTTGAGTCTGTTACTTTAGGGCAGGTCTCATATTTCAATGGATTTGGGGGCATTTTTTGTTGTTGTTTGTTTTTTGTTGTTTTTTCTTTCTTTTTTCTTTTTTCGTTGGGGCTTGTCCTCAGCGAACGTAAGGTAAAGGGGTCCTCGGCTGATTGTTTCTGGACTCAGCCAGAAGGTAATCCCACCCACCCCTGGGCTAGTCCTCTTTTTATAGGGTGTGGACCATAGTGTTACACCTTCCTACACCACATAGGACATTCCACACCGAGGAAAGAGAGGAGCATAGGAGTTTATCTAGAGGACATACCTAGGTTATATTGCAGGCCAGGTCACATCAGACATGACAGGAGTGGTGCAGTGCAGTGGCTGTAGAGCAGCAGTCTTCAGGGAGACATTCTGAAGGCTGCGATGCTGCCCTATCTGCCGGCACCTCTCTGGGCTAAAGGAGGAGGTTGCCTGTCTCTGTGCAGAGGTGGTCAGGTTACAGGCGGCAACCACACGCACCCAGAGTCCACTTGTTCCACAGCATCAGCCTCAAAGTTTTCCCAGGAAGAAGGATGACTGGACCACAGTGGGCTCAGGGAGAGTGGGGAAGGGTCAGAGACACATTCCTCAACCAGTCCAGCTTAATAACTCCTACGCTGTTTTGGAAGAACTAGACTGCCCCACACAGGCACCCACAGCTGGGACCAGCGAGGATGGTCGGGACCTCTAATCCGGAGTCCCAGGGAAGGGGGGGCAAGGGACCCCGGAAGAGGGGGAATCTTCTCCTAGTGGGGGACTCTGTTGTATGAGGTGTGAAATTTGGGACAGCTAGCAGGGGGAGAGGGAGGCCAAGTGGCTCCCAGGAAGCACTGCATGGAGGGATGGGAAGTGAATCCATAGGATCGCTAGGGCAGTAGCCAGGGGGGAGGAGTTGGATGTCATTGTCAACCTGGGGACCAATGACTTGGCAAGGAGAAGGGTAGAGTTAGCCAGAGTCCAGGAGAATTTCAGTAAGATGAGAGAGGACCTGAAACGGGTAGCACATTCTGTGTCATTCTCGGAGGTGCTACCTGTCCAAGGCATGAAGGAGGCCAGGGCACTCCACATCCAAACCTTCACCTCCTGGTTGAAGGACTGGTGTGGAAGGGAAGGATTTGGCTTCATAGGGGACTGGGGCCCAACCTGGCAGATGCAAGCTTGTATCAGGAGGATAGCCTACATCTGTCTGGAAAGGGGACCTCAGTCCTTAGTGATAAGTTGGAATGCTTCAGCAGAGAGCATTTAAACTGGCCAAAGGGGGACAGTCATTAGAGACAGGTGGCTTAGGACACCCCTCCCCCGCGAAAACATGCAAAAGTACAAACTGACAACAGGAACAATGCAAGCGAGCAGTGAGGGGCAGGCAGGGGAAACTTTCATAAGGGGGGATAAAGGGGAGGCAAGAGCACATGAGCATGAATACCGGGGAAGGGGGAAGAGGCAAAGTAGAGAAAACAGGAACAGAGGGAAGGCAGGGAGTAAAATATGGAAGGTCATGTTCACAAATGCCCGCAGTCTAGGAAATAAGGTTCCAGACCTGGAAGCCTTGATAACGGATGCAGACCTTGACATAGCAGCAATAACAGAGACATGGTATTCTGCTACTCGCAGCTGGGGTGTCAATGTACCAGGCTGTACACTGTTCAGAAGGGGCAGGGAAGGTAAAAAGAGAAGCGGGGGGTGGCCCTGTACATCATTGAAGACATAAAGGCTACAGAGGTACAGGGAAGGCAGGGGGAGGCCGAGGCAATGTGGGTCACCCTTGAACCAGGAAATGGCACAGCAGTACATACAGGGATGATCTACAGACCTCCGGCACAGAGGGAGGAAGTGGACATGGTACTAGTGGAGGAAATTCACGACATGGCAGCTAAAGGTGAAATCCTGTTGATGGGAGATTTCAGTATGCCAGACATAGATTGGACCACCCAGACAGCTGCATCAGCCAGAAGCACGGCCATCCTGGAATCCTGGCAGGGAGCTGGACTCAGACAGCTGGTGCATGAGCCAACCAGGAATAAATTGATTCAAACAACATGAAGTCTTGCTGTATCCTGACATATGCAGTAAGGTCCTGCCTTTCAACTGCCCCAGAGAACAAAGAGTTAAACTTTCCATGGCCAGCATGGAATGTTCACCACAAGCTCGGTTGAAGCCCCTGTCTGCTGTTGTTGAAACTGCAACTGTCAGATTCTTTACTCCGCCTCACTGAACAGTCGCTCCGGAGATTTCTCTTTTGCTCGGTTCAAAAAAGTCGGTTCAAGTGTCGTTTTTTCAGTTGGTTTCTACCGAATTGCTGTTACCGCTCAGTCGGTTCAAGTCTCTGTCTGTGGTACTGTGAGCACTAGATAGGTTTTCTGTGTAGTTTCTGTGCGGAACTTATAAATTGTGGGTCGGTTCGGCTGAACCGATCAGTTGAGGTATAAAAAAGTTTGTGAATTATTTAGAGTGTGGTAACTGGTCCGTATCAGTTCTAAAAAAACTGATTTTATTACATTTTTTTCCAAGACCCGTGACACGGTCAGGAACCGATCGAGGAGTCTTGCCTGGCGGATTGCCGAAAAAGGGTAAGTTTTGGATAGGATTGGCCATGTCTGAGAAACCCAAGAAAAAAACCGGGCCCACTGGGTTTCAATACTGCAGTGTGTGTGGGGAAGTCTTTGCCAAGGCTGATCCCCACACCACCTGTGTTTATTGTCTGGGGTTTGACCACCTCGATTCAGACTGCCAAATCTGTAAGAATTTTCCCAAATCTACCCTGGAAAAGAGATTAGGTAGACTGAGGGAAAGGGAGGTCGAGAAGTCCGCTGACCCGGATGGCCAGCCCGGTTCGGTTCCGACTGAACCAGAAGGAGTGCCCTCTGACCAGGGCGATACTTCTTTGGGCAAAAGGAGAGCCGATTCTGAGGAGTCGGTTCCGGTGAAAAGGAAAAGAAAAGATAAATCGTCCAGTTCTGACCCAGAAATTCATACTCCGACCGCTGATGAGATAGCCAAGGCGATAAGGATAGTGCAATCGCTTACTTCGGTTCCGACCGAACCGGCACCATCTGGCAGGGGTTCGTTTCGGTCAGGTCCCCCGGTTCTGGATTACACTTTGGAAGAATTTTATGAACCGGAGGAGGAGGAAGGAGAGTATGAGGATGATTATGGTGATTATGAAAGTCTGGATGTGCCTAGTGACCCGGACATTTCCACAGACAGACCTTCAGGTGTTTCTCCTTCTGGGCTTTCTGAGTCCCCTTCTCACTATATGTTTTACAAAAAAGTGGCTGAGACCCTCCAGCTTCCTGTGGAGGAAGCAGTAGAGGATCAGGAGGAGCCTGATTTTGTTGAGATGATGGACATCCCAGAGTCCAGGAGACTGTCTATTCCCCTTCACAAATCCTTTGGGAAACGGACACATAAAATTTTTAAGACTCCTAATTCCATACCTCCTGTGGACAGATGAATGGACAAGAGGTACACTGTCTCGGGCTCAGACATGGAGTTCCTTTTCCAGCAATGTAGTCATGTTGGGGTAGTGCAAACTGCTGCTTGTGATAAGGCAAATATCCCCTTGGCATCACACCCCCCAGACAAGGACTCCAGGAAGACTGATGCCATGGCAAAGAAACAATACATGGCAGCATCTTTGGGACTCAGGCAGGCTAACTATATGGCCTACACAGCTAGATACCAGAAGTCCAGGTGGGACACTGTGCTAGCTCTGGCTAAACAGACCCCTGACCAGCTTGCCAAGGAGCTGGAGCAGGTGACTGCAGATGGGATTGAGGCATCCAAAGTACAATTTCATGCTGCTGTGGACTCCAATGATGTTTCATCAAGAGCCATGGCTATATCTGTGGCTCTTCAGAGGATGGCTTGGCTCAGATGTACTAGCCTCTCACAGGATACCCAGGCTAAGGCCATGGATTTCCCTGTAATTGGTAATTCTCTGTTTGGGGAGCAGACAGAGAATTACATGAAAAAGATGGATGACTACAGGACCACTTACAGGAGTGCTCAGGCCAAAGAAAGGCAAGCAGCTCCTCAAAGGCAGCAGTCCAGGGGCAGGGACAGGCCTTTCTAAAGGCCTTTCTACCAAGCTCAGGCCTCCTCTTCCTTCTCTCAGAGGGGGTTCTTTAGAGGGAGAGGCAGACGGGGGATGAGCAGGCCTGCATCCACCCCTCAGCCTAAAGCCCCTGCCAAGCAGACACCCTGATGGGTCTGCCCGGGCCGATTCTTCCATACCAGTAGGGGGCAGGCTGGCTTACTTTGTCCAGGACTGGGAGTCTCTAACATCAGACAAGTGGGTCCTGGAAGTAGTAAGCCAGGGGCTGGTTCTCAGCTTCAAAAAATTTCCCAAGATGAGAATCAGATCCTTTCCACCTGCGAATCTGTCAGAGACCCTTGCTTTAGAGGCAGAGGTTTCTTCTCTCCTAGCTCTCAGAGCTATAGAGAGGGTTCCCACCCTACACAAGGGCAAGGGATTGTACTCCAGGTACTTCCTAACCCCCAAAAAGACAGGAGACTGGTGGCCCATCCTGGACCTAAGATATCTGAACAAACACCTTTTAAAGCCAAAGTTCAAAATGGTGACTCTGGGAATTATCCTTCCCTCTCTAAGGCCAGGGGACTGGCTAGCCTCCCTGGACCTCAAAGATGCCTATTTTCACATTCCCATCAGGTGCTCCCACAGAAAGTACCTCAGTATCGAGTTGCCCTCAGGCCACTATCAATTCAGAGCAATGCCCTTTGGCCTAACATCAGCCCCAAGGGTTTTCACAAAGTGCCTGGCAGCAGTGGTCGCTTTCCTAAGGAGAAAAAAGATCTCCATCTTCTCATACTTAGACGACTGGCTCATAGTAGGTCAGTCTCCAGACCAAGTCAAGTCACATTTGCAAGTGACCCAGCAAGTGCTCACTTCCTTAGGATTCCTTCACAACCTTCCAAAGTCAGTTCTCAAACCAGTACAACTCCTCACCTTCATAGGGACAGAGCTGGATACAGTAAAGGCAAGAGCCTTCCTTCCCCTGGAAGGGGCAAGGACCCTCATGGAACTGGCCTCTTCATTCACCTTCAGGTGTCTCGACCAGCAAGGCATTTCTGCAACTTCTGGGCACATGGCAGCTTCCACAGCAGTGGTCCAAGGAGAGCAAGATTCCAGATGAGGGACATTCAGTTCCACTTAAGAGCCTTCTGGTCCCAAAGAAAGGATTCCCTTACCAAACTATACCCAGTGACTCGAACCCTGATCCAGGCCTTGCAATGGTGGCAGGATCAGGACAATTTGAGACAAGGGGCTCCTTTTATCACTCAGTCTCATTCAGTGATACTCACCACAGATGCTTTCCTGCTGGGCTGGGGAGCCCATTTGGGGGATTTTACCACCCAAGGACTGAGGTCACCTCAGGAATCTCTGCTTCACATCAATCTCTTGGAACTCAGAGCAGTGTTTCTGGCACTGCAAGCTTTTTCCAAATCTGTACAGAACAAAGTGGTCCAGGTCAGAACAGACAACACCACCACCATGTGGTACATCAACAAGCAGGGAGGCACTCGGTCTACGGCCTTGTGCACAGAAGCAATGAAGTTGTGGTCCCTGGCCTATTCCCTGCAAACCTCTCTGATATCAGTTCACCTCCCAGGGAAGGACAATGTCCTAGCAGATGCTCTGAGCAGAATATCCGTGGGCCATCACGAATGGACTCTAGATCCTCTAGTTTTGAAAGTGATTTTTTCGAGATGGGGCACTCCAGAGATAGATCTTTTTGCAGCCCCAGACAATCACCAACTTCCTCTCTTTTGTTGCAGACCCCCAGTCTTGGGCTCAGTCCCCCTGGATGCTCTGATTCTGAACTGGGAAGGGAAATTTCTGTATGCTTCCCCCCCTTCCCTCTCCTGTTCAAAGTGTTAGTCAAGATAAGGTTACAACCATACAAAGTGATTCTGATTGCTCCAGACTGGGCCAGACAACCCTGGTATCCCCTGTTGCTGTCCCTAGCAGTCCACCTTCCCCTGTCTCTTCCCAGGAATTACAACCTGTTGACATCCTCTCAAGGGAGGATTTGGTACCTGAATCTTCGGACTCTCAATCTCAAGGCATGGCTCTTGAAGAGTTAGAGTTTGCAGATCTACATCTTTCCCAGGGGGTTCTGGATATCCTTAAGGTTTCTCGAAAGCCTTCCACCAGAAAGACTTACACCTCCAAATGGAAAAGATTCAGTATTTGGTGTTCTAAGAAAAATATTTCTCCAGACTCTGCTGAATTGCCTATGGTTCTGGACTGTATGGTCCATCTTAATGGCCTAGGCCTCAGACCAGCTACCCTTAAAGTACATTTGGCAGCTGCTTCTGCTTTCTTGTCAGTAGGCAAGTCTTCCCCTCTATCATCCCATCCTGTGTTTTGTAAGTTTTTCAAGGGATTGCTTCACACCAATCTCCCCTTTAGAGATCCTGCTCCTGCTTGGGACCTTAATGTTTCCATTGCTCAGCTTATGCAACCCCACTTTGAGCCTTTGTTCTCTGCACAGCTTAAGTACTTGACTTAGAAAACTGTGTTTTACTTCTGCCAGGCGTATCAGTGAATTGCAAGCCCTGTCAGTGGAACCTGATTTCATCTGTTTCTGTAGAGATAAAGTGGTCCTAAGAACTAACAGAAAGATCTTACTTCGAGATACAGCTCTTGCAGCAGGTTACACCATTAGGACTGAAGCCAGCAGGCGTCAGGATCCCACGGAAATTTTCTAGCTAGCAGTCTTCAGCGGAGACCGCCTCCGACGTCGGTCCCACCCTGATGTCAGGCATAGTACATAAGGAGACGGTCCCCCACAATCCTCAGTTCTTTTCCACAGTCAGACATCATAGTATGGAAGCCTCTAGGCCCTTTTCTAGCGTTAGCAGACCTTTGAAACCTACGACGATTTAGGCCTTCCTTCACGACTCTGGATTCAACTGATGTCCTCTCCAAATACTCTCTGGAGGGTCACCAGTCGGGCGTGCTATGATGCAAACAGATCCCCTTCAAGGATCCACACTCAGCCTGCGACGCTGCCTAGGCCCAGAACATGACACCAAGGCCTGCTCCTTCTGCCAGGGCTTCAACAGTCGCACCAGGATCCGCCGCCAGAAGGCCCTTCAAGCATTTCTCTTAGAGGAGAAACTGAAAACCATGGATAAAGAACCTTTCTCCAGGGGGGAGTCGTCAGGTAAAACCCACAAGCACCGGGACAAACACCAGGAAAAGGAAAGGCCCAGGTCCCCTGCGAGGGCCTTGGACTCCCAAAGCTCCGGCTCACGATCGGACTGCTCTCCTTCCAGGGCTCAATTGCAACCCCCCCCCCCCGGTTCAGGTCAGATCCTCCAACGGCTCCTCTTCTCTGCAGCCCCTGAAGACTTCCAGGCCATCGGCATCTTCCACTCCATCTAAGGCCTCGTCGAAGTCTGGGGAGCACCACAAATTTTCTTCCCGCTGGTGGGACTCCAATGCCAGGTCAGTTTCCCAACCTCCGCGTGGGTCGGAACTAGTTTCTCGCAAGACCAAGGACCTGAAATCCCTCAAACAGACATCGGACCCGACGTCGGCCCACCTGATGTCGGACAAGCATCATCAGCGCTCCCAGGAGCTGGCGACACCAAAAACCGCTCGGCCAGGCGCAGCCTCCAGGGGTGTCGGCCAGGGGACCGGCGTCGGCTACCCAGAGAAGAGACGCACCACCGCTCGCTGGCGCGGTCGGAAGGACTCGTCAGAGGAGGATCCACACAGCCCGAGACCAGGCGGGCGACACCGAAGATGCTGGGCTCCCGGGAACCTTCCCCAGAGTGGGAGACCCCCGGGGACCCGACGCCCGACCCCGGTGACAGGCCACCGGCGCCGGGCCCGTCGTCGGGCATGAACTTGGCAGAAGTAAAGGAGCTCTTTACCTTCTGGTGGACACCATCAGAAAAGATGTGGTCACCACACGTCCTCCTCCTACTACTCCGATGCCGCCTCCTCCTACTCCTTCACCGCCTCCGCCCCCTCCTCCGCCCAAGGGGCCCGTAGGACGGTTGCCAACCCCCAAGGAGCAAACACCACCTCCTTGGGGCAGATCCTCAGACAGGAGAAAACCTCCCTCCAGATCCACCTCAGGGTCACCCAGTCCCAAGAGACCCAGGCGACGCCGGTACACCCCTTCTGGAGAGGATTCTAGATCTGACACCTCAGGGTGCTCCAGATC
Source organism: Neoceratodus forsteri (assembly GCA_016271365.2). Lineage (NCBI taxonomy): Eukaryota > Metazoa > Chordata > Ceratodontiformes > Ceratodontidae > Neoceratodus > Neoceratodus forsteri. The sequence continues at coordinate 758,808,898 of CM028132.1, forward strand.
TCCTTCTCCCATCAGCATTCCCACTCCGGACCCACATGACCTACCTAGGTCTCCTCCAGATGATCCCTCTTTCGCAGAGATCATGAGGCACATCCAGGAGAATATGGGGTGGGATGCTGAAGAGCTCGACCCCAAGAGACAATGCCTTGCCCGCTACCTTCGGCAGAAAGAGCCAAAGCCTGTGGTAGCACCGCCCTTGGTGGATACCTTTGCGGACATCACCAAGGCTGCCTGGAAACATCCGCATTCCACTCCAGCAGTGCCAAAGAAGTCTGACCGCCTATACGAGGCCCCTAGGGAGGACAAGTATCTGGCGAACCATCCTCTGGCTGACTCTCTGGTCATCACTGCTTCGCATGACCGGTCGCAAAGACCTCAGCATTTGAGCACACAGCAACCGGACCAGGAATCCAAGCAATTGGATGTCCTGGGTAGGCGCACGTACGCGGCTGCGACTTGCGCCATCAGGTCACTGAATTACCTCACTCACATGGTTCAATTCCAGAATGCACTGTGGGAACAGGGACAGGACCTGGTTGAGAAGATGCCTGATGGCGACCAAAAGGAGGAGCTCTTGAACCTCCTCCGCACGGGTTCGGATGTGGGGACCCAGGTGCTCAGAGCCGCATATGATTCTGCGGACTCTTCAGCCAGAGCTGCAGCCTCAGGCGTGTGTCTCTGGAGACACTCTTGGTTCCGTGTCTCCGGTTTTACACCGGACGTCCAGAAGAACATCTTAGACGCCCTTACAATGGCGTGAGGTCCCATTTGGTGAAGCCTCCGAGAAGGTAATCACCAAACTTCAGGACGCAGGGAAGGCAGTCAGATCTGTACAGGCCATGTACAGGTCTCGGACCAGTTCCTTTCGTAGGAACTAGAGCCGCTTTCGTGGCCGGCTACAAAGGCAACAGCCATGTTCCGGCCAACAGCAGAGGGGCACTTTCACCCGCAAAGCCCAGGCCAAGTCATCCCGAGGCAGAGGCCAATGATTTACAAAGTCAGCACAGCCTGCCGCATTGAACGCTGCCACAGCATGACTCCTTCCCGGCCCCCAACCCTCCTCAGGATCAACGGGAAAAGAAAGTCGGGGTTGCATCGCACGCCACTTGCCAGGGTGGCAGTCGATCACCAGTGACAGGTGGGTTCTGCAACTGGTCAAAAAAGGCCATTATACAGTATAGAATTTGTAGGCAGTCCACCCACAAGACCGCCCCTGCTTTCCCGATATCCGGGTCAGCCTGCCCTGCTCATACAGCAGGAGGTGCTCGCGCTTCTGGAAGAAGAAGCTTTAGAGCATGTTCCGGAGAACCAGAGAGGACTAGGGTACTATTTTCACTTCTTCCTGGTTCCAAAGAAAACAGGGGACCTCCGTCCAATACTGGACCTCAGCGACCTCAACCTGTCGATTCGTTTACAAGCCGCTTCCACATGGTGACCCTTCGGCCTAATTCCATGCTGAAGCGAGACGCTTTTCTGGCGTCTTTGGATATGCAGGACGCCTACCTGCATATTCCGATTGCTCAAGCGCACTGGAGGTTCCTGCGCTTCAAGTTTCAGAGCCGCCATTACCAGTTCCGAGCTCTTCCCTTCGGGCTGTCATCGGCACCTCGTGTATTTACAAAGTGCATGGCAGTCATAGCAGCGTCTCTGAGGAGACAAGACCACTATGTGTTCCCATACCTGGACGATTGGCTTCTCATGGCACCCTCCAAGGAGGCACTGATGACGGCCATTCACCACACCCAGTCCCTTTTTCAATCACTGGGTATTCTTATCAACTATGAGAAGTCACTCCTGGTACCATCCCAGAAACTGCAGTTTATAGGAGCAGTTCTGGACACCGTCAGAGGGAAAGCTTTTCTTCCCTCGGACAGAGCGGAAGACATCAGATCCCTCATCAGGGACTTGTCGGTGAGGAAGACCGTCCCAGCCAGATCGGTCCTTCGCCTGCTCGGACACATGGCTGCGGCCATTGCAACAGTCCCGCTGGCACATCTCCACATGCGGGTAACCCGGTGGATGCTAAGGGTGCAATGGGACCAAAGGCAAGACCATCTGCAGCAGCCAATTCAAATCACAGTGCATGATTCGGGATTGGCAATGGTAGCTAGATCCAGGGAACCTCTCACGGGGAGTTCCCTTCATAGCGCCGTCTCCGACTGTGACACTCTCCACAGAGCGCCTCAGGGCTCGGGGGGGGGAGCACACCTGGGCGGTGTTCGGTCTCAGGCGTTGGACAGCCCAGGAGTCTCATCTCCACATCAACATTTTGGAAATGAGGGCAGTCCTTTAAGCTCTGCAAGCCTTCCAGTCGGAGATTCCACCGGGTACACTCCTGTTACAAACAGACAATACCGCGGTGATGTATTACCTCAACAAACAAGGAGGCACTCACTCCTACCCGCTTTGCAGGGAGGCCATGAGAGTGTGGGAGTGGATATTGCAGCACGGCACAAACCTAATTGCAGTACACGTCCCGGGAGTGGACAACACCGTCGCCGACAATCTGAGTCACTCTCAGGCAAGAGTCCACAAGTGGGAACTTCTACAGGAGGTGGCAGAGGATCTGTTTCACAGATGGGGCACTCCAGAGTTAGACCTTTTTGCGTCCTCATCCAACACAAAACTGCCCAATTTTTGCTTGCTAGATCCAGGGCCTGGTGTTTTCTGGCGAGACGCGTTGTCCCTCTTCTGGGCAGGCAGATTCCTCTATGCCTTCCCTCCTTTCCCGTTGATCCAGAGGGTTCTCTTAAAACTGTGCAGGGAGCAAGTGACACTCATTTTGATTGTGCCTTTCTGGCCCAGACAAATTTGGTTCCCTCTTCTGCACCAGCTATCCCGGGAACCTCCAGTTCCGTTGCCAATCAGGTCCCATCTATTGTCTCAGGAGGCGGGTTCATTGGTCCACCCAGACTTACGTTCATTGAACCTGCACGCTTGGCTCCTAGAGACATAGCCATGATGCGATACGGGGTCTCGCAAGAAGTGGCAGATGTACTGTCTGCCGCCAGGAGACCGGCAACCCACGCAGCGTACGCCATGAAATGGCATAGATTCTGCTTGTAGGCTCAAGTGCGCAGTTTTTCACCATTAGACTGTCCCGAAAAGCTGGTTCTGGACTACCTGCTTTCCCTTTTCCACTCCGGACTGGCTTACTCCTCGATTAAAGTGCACCTTTGTGCAATTTGTACTTACCATTCCCCAGTAGGCCATCGGTCGGTGGCCCAGCTGGACACTACTCGTGCCTTCTTAAGGGGAGTCCTCACCTTAGGCCGCCATCAAGGATCCAGTTCCTCCTTGGGACTTGCCCTTCATCCTGGAGCAACTTGCGTGCCACCTTTGAACCAGCTGCGGATTGCGACCACGCTTTCTCTTGGAAAACGTTATTTTTAGTTGCTGTTACTTCCGCAAGAAGGATCTCGGAATTACATGCTCTTATGTGTAAAGAGCCTTACTTGGTTTTCCATCAGGACAGGGTATCCTTAAGGACAAACCCAAAGTTTTTGCCTAAGGTGGTTTCAGCCCTCACCCTTAACCAGGATATTGATTTACAAGTGTATTTCCCAAGGTACACTAATCGAGGAGAAGCACTTCTGCACACCCTCGACGTGCATCGGTGCCTCAGATACTATCTGACCAGAACCAAACAGCTTCGAAAGGCGGACCAACTTTTCGTCTCCTTTGCTCACAGGATGAAAGGAGCTCCTGTCTCCAAACAGTCACTCTTGAGGTGGCTCATCCAGTGCATCACTTTCTGTTATGACAAGCGCAATAAACCCTTACCAGGCGCGGTCAAGGGTCATTCCACAAGAGGGGTGGCTACTTCCTTTGCGGCATTAAAGAACGTCTCCACCTCAGCTATTTGCGCTGCAGCTACTTGGAGCTCTGTGCATACCTTTATCAGGCATTACAGTCTGGACATTGCATTGAGGCGAAGAGCAGGGTTCGGTCTAGATGTCCTTCAGGGACTTCTGTCCTAAGCTCGAGTAATATCGAGATGTCTGCCTTTCCTCCTCCCAGTGGTGCATGATTACCACTATTGCTTGGAAATCAGTCCTAATGGTGTAACCTGCTGCAAGAGCTGTATCTCGAAGTAAGATAGTACAGTTCCGTAAGAACTTACCGTAACAGTAGATCTTCAAGAACAGCTCTTGCAGCAGGTACCTTCCCTCCCACCATCCTCCTTCTTTTTGAGGTAGGTCGTAGTCAAGCACCCATCTTACGGGATGGGACATTCCTATTCTTTAGTCTTGGCCATCTGGTGGCGGATCCTCGGTCTCCTCTTCTGAAGGCATCTGGCGGCCGGGAGTCTCCGGTGGGAGAACTGAGGATTGTGGGGGGACCGCCTCCTTATGTACTACGCCTGACGTCGGGGGTGGGACCAACGTCGGAGGCGGTCCCCGCTGAAGACTGCTAGCTAGAAAATTTCTGTGGGGTCCTGACGCCTGCCAGCTTCAGTCCTAATGGTGTAACCTGCTGCAAGAGCTGTTCTCGAAGATCTACTGTTACGGTAAGTTCTTACGTAACTGTACTTTTTTGCCTAAAGTGGTTTCAGATTTCCACCTCAACCAGTCTATATCTCTCCCTGTTTTCTTCACAGACCATTCCTCCTCTGGAGAGAGGAGGCTACACAGCTTAGATGTTAAAAGGGCCCTGAGCTACTACAAGGGTCACAGGTTTGAATCCCTCTAGTTGTTCCTCACATATGGAGAGGTTGGTAAGGGAAAACCTGCCACTAAGAGATCTATTGCCAGGTGGATTGTTTCTTGTATACAATTCTGCTATGAAAAACTGGGTAGAACTCCACCCTCAGGCCTAAGGGCTCATTCCACTAGAAGTACAGCTGCTTCCCTGGCTACTGCCAGGATATTCCTCTCTTAGAAATTTGTCAAGCAGCCACCTGGAAAACAGTCCATACATTCACCAAGCATTACTCTCTGGATATCCAGGCTAGGAGTGATGCTCGGTGTGGCACAGCAGTACTTCAGAGCCTGTTTCCAAAGTAGGTTCTGTCCCTCCTCCATGGAGGTACTGCTTGATAGTTGCATATATGTCAGAATACAGCAAGACTTCATGTTGTTTGAAGAAAAATTACTCACCTTAGTAATGTTGTTTCTTCTAATGGAGTCTTGTGTATTCTGACCTCCCCCCTGCCTCTCCTTTCAGAACCTAGTTTTTGGGATGTGGGTGGGCAGGAGCAGTGTTGGCACCCTAGGGGTGTCCTTTTTTCACCCTCTTTTAGTTTGGGCGACTGATTGTGTTTTGGATGTGTTTTGTTTTTGAGTTTCCTGACTTGAGTCTTCCTTTTGAAACCAAAAACTCTTTTATATAGATATAGTTGCCAGTTGGCTAGTTTGAGTTTTAGAGTTTCCACACAGAACTTCTAGTGAGTATTGCTCGTAAAGATCTGACGGTTGCAGTTTAAACAACAGCAGACAGGGGCTTCAACCGAGCTCATGGTGAACATTCCATGCTGGCCATGGAAAGTTTAACTCTTTGTTCTCTGGGGCAGTTGAAAGGCAGGACCTAACTGCATATGTCAGAATACAGCAAGACTCCATTAGAAGAAACAACATTACTAAGGTGAGTAATTTTTTCTTCTAGACCTGGTATGGACCAGTGGGAACAGAGCTGGAAGAATACAGGTGGAAGGGCAGCTGGGATCCAGCGACCACCACATGGTGTGGTTTGACATGGAGACAGGGACTCAAGTAAGCCACACAAGGGCAAAAGTATTAGATTTCAGGAGGGCTGATTTCAGTGAAATGGGTAGATGTTTAAAAGCAGCCCTGGAAAAGGCAGAGATAATGGAGGGGGTGGAGGAACATTGGGGAGACTAAAAGGAGCCATTCTGGTGGTAACTAACCAATGCATTAGGATAGTGGCCAAAGGGAAAAGAAGGAAGAAACCACTATGGTTTTCCAAAGAGGTGGGAGACAAAGTAAGGGCTAAAAGAGCAAGTTTCAGGAAGTATAAGGGGACCCAAAGGGAGGAAGACAGGGAGGTGTACCTTGAATGTCTCAGAGAGGCATGAAGGCTGTTAGGAAAGCCAAGGCACAGACAGAGGAGGGTATAGCACGAGCTGTGAAAAAAAGAGGACAAGACATTCCATAGGTGCATCAGTGATAGAAGGAAAACTGGGGTTGGAGGCTCAAGAGGAGGAGGAGAGGTAAGGAGGGATCTAGACAGCAGCAGAAATACTGAACAAATACTTGTTCAGTATTCCTAGGAGAGAGAGAGGTCAGAGACCACAGTTGGGGAGCAGAGGCAGTCGGGGGGGGGGGGAGTGGACACCAGTCCATTCACAGTGGAGGGAGTTCTGGAGAAACTCAGAAAGTTGAAGGTGGATAAAGCCAAGGGGCCAGATGACATACACCTGAGGATATTAAGGGAGCTGCGGAGGGAACTAGCAGCACCTCTGGCCACCCTGTTCAGAGTCACTCAACACAGGCATGGTTCCAGAGGACTGGAGGAGAGCGCATGTAGTCCCACTGCACAAAAGTGGCAGTAAGGTGGAAGCGGGGAACTACAGGCCAGTCAGCCTCACCTCAGTGGTGGGGAAGATCATGGAGACACTGCTGAACGAAAGGATAGTGGCACGCCTGGAATCCATTGGTGCCCAGGATCTAAGGCAGCATGGATTCACATCAGGAAGGTCTTGTCAAACAAATCTGATAGATTTTTTTGATTGGGTGACTAGGGAAGTGAATCAGGGAAGGGCCATAGACATCGTCTACCTGGATTTCAGCAAAGCCTTCTATACTGTCCCACACAGAAGGCTGGTTAATAAGATGAGTAGTCTGGGCATGGGGCATAAGGTGATACAGTGGGTTAGAAACTGACTGACAGACAGAAGGCAGAGGATGGTGGTAAATGGGATCCAATCTGGGGAGAGAGGGGTGTCCAGCAGAGTGCCACAAGAATCAGTACTGGGACCAGTCCTGTTCAATGTCTTCATTAGTGACATTACAGAGGAGCTAGATGGAAATGTCTGCCTATTTGCAGATGACACCAAGATCTACAACAGGGTGGATACTCCAAAAGGGGTGAAGATAATGAAGTGCGATCTGGAGAAGCTTGAAAGATGGTCGGAGGTGTGGCAACTGAGGTTCAGAGCAAAAAAGTGGAAGATAATGCACCTGGGTAGGGGCAACCCTGGGGAGACCTACAGGATGGGGGGGTGCTGACCGTCACCAAAGAGGAGAGGAACCTAGGGGTTATCATATCTGATAACCTAAAGGTATCAAAGCAGTGTGCAAAGGCTTCAGGGAGGGCCTGTGGCATGCTGGGGTGCATAGGCAGAGATATTACTAGTAGGAGGCAGGAAGTGTTGATTCCATTGTATAAAACACTAGTAAGGCCTCACCTGGAGTGCTGTGTGCAGTACTGGAGACCACACATGCATAAGGACATAAACATGATGGAGGCTGTCCAGTAAATGGTGACAAAGATGGTGCATGGTTTGCACCACAAAACATATGAGGAGAGATTAAGAGATCTCAATATGTACTCACTGGAGGAGAGGAGAGGAAGGGGCAACATGATAGAAACTTTTAAGTACCTCAAAGACATAAACAAGGTGCGGTTGGGAGATCTTTTCCAATGTAGAAAAGTTGCGGAACAAGAGGGCACGATATGAAATCGGGGGATTAAGAGGTAATGTGAGGATGTTTTTCTACACGGAGAGGGTGTTCAGAGTCACTCAACACAGGCGTGGCTCCAGAGGACTGGAATGCTTGGAATGGTCTGCCACAAGAGGTGGTAGGAGCAAACACAGTAGAGGGGTTTAAACATGCCTGGGACAAGCACAGGAAAACCTTGGGAGGGAAGGGAGTGATGAAAAGTCATTGACCACTTTGAGTGAGTGGATGCATTCATGTATAGGGCCTATGGGCAGAGTGGATGGGCCTAGCAATCCTTATCTGCCAACAATTTCTATGTTTCTAAGACGTGGTCTCCCATAGCCCCCACCTCTGAATTATTAAATCTATAAAAAAATCTACGGCATCCAACTAGAAAACTGCATAAAATTTACAGCATAGGAGACAGCAGCTGCCATGGATGAGTTTTTGGTCCAACAATCTGGGAAAATGCAATGGTCTGCAGCTAAAAGCACTAAGAAACAGCTGGTCGCCACTCAGCCTGAAGCATTGGGCCCAATTTCACTTTCTGCCTCCAAAATGTTTTCCATGGGCTGGGAAGCAACTTCAGTGATTATGGAGGTGTTAGATCTGTGGCTGGGCAAGATGGAGCAAAAACCTGACACCCGATTGCAGGCCATTATGGATCAAATGGCAGCCCAGGCTACTAAGATTACCAAGGCTGAGGAACGCATATTCCGCCTGGAGGATACGGTTGACCCAGTGTCCGGGAAAGTCGCAGCACTGGAAAAGGAGTTGGCAGAATTCAAAGAACTGTTTGACTACCAGGAGAATTATCATTGACGTCTTAATCTTAGGCTCAGAGGGCTGCCGGAGGGTAAAGAAGGGGCCGATGTTTTGGAATTCTGTTGTCGCCAAGCTCCCGGCCCTGCTGGGACTGAAACCAAAGAACAGCTGCTTTAAGCTGGAGCGTGCGTATAGGGCTGTTGCCCCGAAACCACTGGCAGATCAGCCTCCCCAACAAATAATTTTCAGATTTCATCATTACCAGGATACGAAGACAGTCCTGAATGCATTCCGCAATGTGAAGGAGCTGATGTTTGAAAGGACTTGATTGTTTATTTTCTAGGATTACTCTAACCGCTTGCTGAAGAAGCAGCGAGCATTTAACTCAGTCCTGACCCAGCTGCGGGAGTTGAAAACTGGAACTTTTTGGTTTATCTGGCTGTTCTTAAACTACGGCACGAGGAGGTTACCTACTCCTTCTGCGAACCAGCAAAAGCAACAGTTCTAGGAGCGTGGATATGTTGTTCATCCACACTGTCTGGCATTGTTCCTTTCCCCTTTAAATCTTGCCGGAAGTCTTCAAGCTGGCTCCTCCCACCCACCCAGGTGGTAAATACCTCTGCTCCGCCCCATGACACCAGATTATCCTTTCCGCTGGAAGATACAGGTTCCCTCATGCTACTTTGCAGTACCATAGGCCCTGGAGTCAAATCGACGGTTTTCGACGCACTTACTCGCCTTAAAACCTCGTAAGAGTTTACGATTCAGATCTGAATGCTTCAGATATGGAGGACAAGTCGTCCCCCGGGTTTTGCCATTGTCTTTGTGGACAAAAAATGTCTCGCACCGATCCTCACCTCTCGTGCGTCTACTGCCTCGGCGCCGTGCAAGATACTTTGGCTTGCAGTATCTGTTCAGCCTTCCATCCCACCGCTTGAGACCGCGAAGCGCTTTGTTGGGGAGACGAGCCGCAATCCACCGTGAAATCAAAGGAGGCCAGGTGGGCAGTTTCGCTGCCATGGATCCGCCGAGCAGCTCGAGCAGATGGCGGCATTCGAAGAGGAAGCTGCACAAGCTTCGGCCAACTGAAGCTTCTTCGTGCTGCTTAACTTGGGCTCCACTTTCACGGGATCCTTCTGGGAGTTGTGCCAGTCTCTCCCTACTAAGGGTGAGGTGCCTTCGGGCTCGCACTCCTCCCGATCCAAGAAGAAGGATAAGGATCCAAAACCATCTTCTTCTACCCGAAGAAGACGCTCCTGGGATCGAGAGCGGTCCAACTCTCAGGAGCAAGGGGTCTCGACCACGGTTGAGATCGCTTCCTCAGCTGCCGGCTTTTCGGACCTCCCGTCAGGCTAGGGCACCGAAGCCGAGGATATGGCAGAACCGGCCTAGATTTCTCTCGACCCGATCGAGCCGTTGTCACCGACACCTGTCGACGACTCCTTGGAGAGGACTCCCATTCTCTCCTTCCCCGACGAGGAGACCCATCCTTCAGGCGTCCCGATCGAGGGACAAGAGCCGGAACCCCGGTTCTCACCAAATCTGGCTTCTCCCGACTGACAGAGCCGATGCCGTCGGTCTCGATCGAGGAGTAGGACCCCGTTGGTCGGTAAATCGAAGAAGGGTCACAGACACTCCCGGAAGAGGCGCTGCCACCATTCCTCATCCTCCTCGGACGAGGAGAGACTTAGACAGAAGCTCCATTGACGTTATGAGGACTCATGTGGCAGCAACTTCTGTTAACGGGTCAAAAGCCGGCTGCTCCAGCGATACCGGCCATTACTTGGCCCCAGCCTTTTCGGCCGACACCGACTCCCTTGTTTCTGAGGACTCCGGTTCTCCCTCCGGTGGGACCGGTGCGCATTTCGGCTCAGCCCGTTACAGGCTCCCCACCAATTTTGGTGGAACCACCACCAAAACAGCCTCAGGGAGGGGTTCCCTCTAAGGAGGACCGACCAACTAGGGGCCTGCCCCATAGGTTGTCCATTACGGTCACTCCTGATCACCCTAGGTGCATTGGGGGATACTTAGGTGGGAGACCCTTGTATCCGGACTCCTCGGATTCGGATACTACCGGCCTTCACTCACATGATGAGCTGTCGGTGACAGGCATGGAGGAAGGGCCTTCTTCCTTCCAGGGTATCCTTCGACTCATTTCGGAGTCCACAGGTATGCCTCTGCAGCCCATTCAGAAGAAGGCGGAATATCCTCTCATGGATATTCTTAAGAGGTGGGGATACCCCGACGGAGGCCTTCCCAGTGGCCGAAGCCATAGTTGGCATGGCGCTGAAACTTTGGCAGCATCCAGCCTCTTGCCCGGCTCCCTCTGCCCGCATGGCCCGCAAGTACGCAGTGCCCGTGGGGTCCTTGGCAGGCTTCACTGAGCATCCCTCGGCAGAAAGCCTTGTGACTACCTCAGTGTTTAGGTGAATGGACAGCTCTGCGGATACTAACCGCCCTCCGGACAAGGAGTGCAAAAATATGGACCACTCGGCCCGGACAGCTCCAGATGGCTCTGGACATTGGTGATTCCTGTGCCCGTTCACTAGCTTCCATGGTAGCCACTTGCCACAGGGCTTGGCTGAGGTTATCGTCCTTTCCCACGGATACTCAGCACAAGCTAGCTGACGTGCCCTTCCTTGGCACCGACCTCTTGGGTCCGGGAGTGGTAGGTCATCTACAGCGCATTGAGCAGTCTAATGCCACCTTAGATGCCACCTCTGCTAAAGGTTCTTCAGGCAAGAACCAGCAGAAGCGCAAGAAGAAGTCCTTTAGGCATTCTTCCCCTGCAGTCAGACAGCCCTCCTTCCAAGGAGGTCAGCAACAGCAGCAGGCTCAAGACTGGTGCCCTAGGCCCAAGCAAGGTCCCCAACAGCCCTGCAAAGGAGGCCGAGGTGCTGGTCCAAGTGCCTCCTCCTCCTCCAAGCCTGCACAGTGACGGGTCGGGGGTGGCCTCCCCTGCACCCATCACGCCAGTTCTGGGTCCTCCCGTGGGGGGGCTGGCTCCGCCACTTTCTTTCCGCCTGGTCCGGTATCACTTCTGACAGGTGGGTTCTGGAAGTGGTCGGGCAGGGACTGCCTCTAGAGTTCGAGCAGTACCCCACCAACCGGGCCCGTGCCCCACAGGAGGAAAGGATCTCAGTTGGCGCTCAGTCGGCCCTTTGGGACGACATTGCTCAGCTCTTCGTCAAGGAGGCGGTAGCTCCAGTGCCAGATCCTCCTTCAGACCCAGGCTTCGTCTCCAAGTATTTCCTGGTGCCCAAGTGGATGGGGGGTTGGCGCCCCATTCTAGATCTCCATGACCTGAATTGGTATCTCAGGTCTCGCACCTTCTGGATGGTGACTCTGAACCAGATCATACCATCCCTGGAGCGAAACATGTGGTTCTGTACACTGATCTTCAGGACGCATTCTACCATGTCCCAATCCGTCCATCCCATCAGCGGTTCCTCCGCTTCAGGGTCGAAGGGACCCTGTACGAGTTCAGAACCATGTCGTTCGGCCTGTCATCGGCCCCAAGGGTCTTCACCAAATACATTGCAGTGGTGGCAGCCCATCTACGGCGTCAAGGGGTTCACATTTACCCCTATCTAGACGACTGGCTCCTGGCGGGTTCCTCCCTACAGGAGGTGGTGAGGTCCAGGGACCTGACCCTCCGAACCTGCTCCCACCTGGGCCTCCTAATCAACAAGGCCAAATCAGAACTCGTGCCTTCTCAGGTGATGGGCTTCATCGAGGCAGAACTTGACTCTTGTCAAGCCAGAGCTCGGCTCCCGGCGGACAGGGCAGAGGTTCTTTCCTCCTTTGCCCAATCATTTCTGGTTGAGCGCTTGCACCCTGCCCGGGACTTCCTGCGCCTCCTGGGTTACATGGCGGTGTGCATCTAAGTGGTCCATTGGGCCAGATTGCACATGCGCCCTCTTCAATGGGAGCTGGCCGCCCAGTGGTCTCAGCATCAGGGTCTCTTCGTCCAGCTGGTCACGGTCACCCAGAGGATGTGGGACGCTCTCCAATGGTGGACCGTCCCGAGTCACTTGCAGGAACGAATCCCATTTGTCCGCCCCGAGCCGACGGTCATCCTTACGACCGATGCCTCTCTCATGGGCTGGGGAGCCCACATGGGGGACAACAGAGCTCACGGGTTCTGGACCCCCGAGGAGTCCCGATGCCACATCAACCTATTGGAGCTCAGAGCAGTCAGACTGGCACTGTCAGCTTTCGCTCCTCAGCTCCGGGGTCAAGTGGTTCAAGTCCAGACATACAATACCACGACCGTGTACTACCTTAACAAACAGGGCGGCACGCACTCCCGTCTGCTATGCAAGGAGGTGCTCCGGATCTGGACCTTCGTCAGCCGGCTGGAGGTGGATCTCCTAGCCATCCATTGGCAGGAGTCTTGAACCAACTGGCGGATGCTCTCAGCCGCATAGGCCAGACATCCCACGAGTGGTCTCTCCATCCAGAGGTAGCTTACAATCTGTTCTCCTGTTGGGGCAAACCGTTGGTGGACCTGTTTGCCTCAGGGAGAACACCAAGCTGAGCTGTACCATGCCCACCCCTCAGCAGGGCTCACTGCAGGGGGATGCCTTCTCGAGGCCGTGGACCCCAGGCCTCCTCTACACCTTCCCTCCATTTCCCTTGATCCACAAGGTGTTACTCAAGGTGAGGAGGGACAAGGCAAAGGTGATCTTGGTAGCCCCAGATTGGCCATGCCAGTTCTGGTATCCAGATCTCCTCAGCCTCAGCTGCAGGGTCCCGGAGCAGCTTTGTACATGCCCAGACCTGATATCGTTGAACCAGGGGAACGTCTTCCACTCGGACCTTCAATCCCTGCACCTCACAGCCTGGTTCCTGAGCGGCTAGAGTTCCAGGCTCTGGGTCTTTCCGAGGATGTCTACACCGTGGTGGAGGCATCTTGAAAGGAATCGACCAGGAAATGTTATGCCTTCAAATGGAAAAGGTTTTCCATTTGGTGTCAGGGAAAAAGCCTGGATCCCTTATCCTGTTCTGTGGCTAACATTCTAGACTACCTTTGGTCCCTCTCCAAAGGGGTCTTGAGCATCGACCATAGGGTGCACCTGGCAGCCATCTCTGCTTACAGGCGCGGGCGGTCAGCTGACATTGGCACAGGAGACAGTGATCGGGTGCTTTTTCCAAGGCCTGGATCACATATCCCCTCCGGTGCGTGAACCTCCACCTCTGTGGGATCTCTTGCTGGTTTGGCAAAGCTCATGGGCAAGCCATTCGAACCCATGCACAAGTGTGAGCTTTCGCACTTGTCATGGAAGACTGCCTTCCTGGTGGCTATCACATCAGCCAGAAGGACAGGGGAGCTCCAGGCGCTTTCGGTGGACTCCTCTTATCTGGTCTTTCACAGGGACAAAGTTGTCCTGCGCCCCCAACCGAAATTCCTTCTGAAGGTGGTGTCAGAGTTTCACCTTAACAAGGTGTTGACTCTGCTGGTTTATTACCCTAACTACACCTCGGATGCTGAATACAGGCTCCATACTCTGGACCTCAGACGTGCTCTCTCCTACTATAAGGAGAGGACAGCAGAAATTCGGGGAGAGGTTTGCCAGCTGTTTGTCACCTATGCTGAAGCCGCTTCTGGCAGACCTGCAGCCAAGTGGACTGTTGAAAGATGGATTACATCATGCATAAGTCTGTGTTATGAATTGGCGGGCAAGGAGCCTCCCAGAGGGATAAGAGCTCATCCTACCCACCATACTGCTGCTTCAGTGGCTGCTTCTAGGGACATCCCTATCCAGGAAATCTGTCGGGCTGCTACCTGGAAGTCAGCAAACACCTTTATTACCCATTACCACATCGACCTTGAGTCACGACGTGATGTTGGTTTTGGGGCCTTGGTTCTCCAATCTCTTTTTCCTAAGTAGGGGGTGTGCGCCTTGCCTCCCTCCTCCCGGAGAACTGCTAGGAGTCTGCCAGACAATGTGGATGAACAACATATCCACGCTCCTAGAAAAACAGGTTACTCACCTGTAACAGTAGTTCTAGGAGTGGTATGTGTTCATCCTACCCACCCGACCTCCCCAGCTAAGGCGCACAACCTGGCTTCAGCGGGCTAGATCTGGTGTCATGGGGCGGAGCCGAGGTATTTACCACCCGGGTGGGTGGAAGGAGCCAGCTTGAAGACTTCCAGCAAGATTTAAAGGGGAAAGGAACAATGCCAGACAGTGTGGATGAACAACATGTACCACTCCTAGAACTACTGTTACAGGTGAGTAACCTGTGTTTTTTTGTAGCGGATCTGAAGAAGGTATGCTGAAGCACATGGTGACTGGGACTCTGCTTCTAGTGGGCTGCATAGCCCGATCAGTCTGACGGATGGCGGTCCTACACATGAGGTTTTTTTTTTCTCTACTGGATGTGCGCCATGGCCTCCCCCCCCCCCTTTTTTTACTGCCTCAGTGACTTACAGTCCTTCACCTTCCTCTGCATCCTGGTGTGCACCCTGTTGCAGGGACAAACTGGTTGGGGACAGTTCGCGGGGACTGAGGATCTGGCTGTGGGGCCCCTTTGATGGAACTGGTGGGCTTGTGTGTGCTCACAAACTTGGAGTGCATCTAGATGGGCTATCATCCTTACAAGAAGCTGCTGCTCATCGGTGACAGGGACGTCCAGAGCTCGGATTATTCCACCTTCTATAGTGGTTCCACGGACATTTCACTGAACTGGAGGGGAGATGGTTTGCAGTGCCTTACTTTATTGATGTGAAGGTAAGCTGGGGGTGGGTGGGATGCGGGCAGTCGCACAGTTTATAATTCGCACTGCCTCCTCCAGCTGCTTCTCCAGGTCTTTGGGGGAGCGACTCAGGTGAGCAGTGCGTTATGGCTAAAGTCTGAAGCTGGTCCTCTGAGTGCACATTGATCACTGGGGCTTTGCTCCTCTTTGGTGTAAGGATCCTGGGAAGGTGGGGGTGGACACTGTCCTGTTTAATGCAGGTATTGCTGGGCCTGATGCACTGAAATTATTTCTGGGAGTGGGATAGTTCCAAAAGGTTATCTGTTGTGTTTTTCCCTAATGTTCCTACTGTTTCATTATTCCAAATGAAAAGAAATGAAGGGATGTAGCTTGGGGGTTTGGGATGTGGGGATCTGTGCCTGGGGAGGAGGAAAACCCCCTCCTGGGACTTTGGGTTTATGTATTTCAGCCCCATTCGCAACACTTTCTGCAGTCGGAGGGTGATCTGCATGGCAGGATGAGGGGCTGTTTTGGCTGGCTGTTAGAGAGTGATCCTCCACGAAGGCAGAGGTGCGAAGGAAACCTTACGCTCCTTATGGGGACTGCTGAGTGCTTTCTCTGCCCAAACTGGGACACAGAACCGGGACAGGCAGCTGAGCGGGTCCCCAGTCTCCATGCAGTGGGACGATTATTGTTACCTTGGATGCAGTTCAAAGCAGGGGTGGGTGAGGGCAGGTGTGTCTACTATGGAGTGGTTTTTGGCTATTCTTTTGAATGGCAGGATCTGGTAACATTTTTGGTATGCTAAAGTGCTTGTGGTGTGGGGTGGAGAAGTTGAGGGGATGGACAGAGGGTGGGTCATATGTTATGGGTTTGTTATCTCAGTTGCAAAAGTTTCAAATGTTTCAACTACAGTTATTGGGTTTATTGAGAGTTTTTCTTTGGAAGCTTGAAATTTGTAATGGGTCTAGTCCTATTGGTAAGAGCTGCAGTCTTAAGAGGTCACTTTATGGTAAACTTGCAAAGCCAGAAGGAGGGAATAAGTACAATTCACTAAAAAAGTATTATGACTACTGATAGAGCTATTACTATAGTCTCATGGAATATAAGGGGCTTTTCTTCCCTGATAAAGCAGACCAGCCTACTCTTAGCCCTGCGGAGGCAGAAGGCAGAAATCGCATTGTTGCAAGAGACACACTTAACCCCACAGGAGCATCAGAAGCTGGCTAGGGGGTGGGTGGGGGTGAGGGGTACTACGACTCGCCCTATAATTTGCATAACTGTGGAGTGGCGGTCTTAATCAATAAGCACCTCCCATTTACCATTACCCGAGTGGTTTTGGACCCCACAGAGGGTAGGTATATCTTTGTGGAAGGCAGTCTTTATGGTGAAACTGTCACTGTGGCAAGCGGTTATGCGCCAGCAAATTTCGGCCCTACTTTTTATCAAAAGATCTTGGACATCCTGGTAAGGGAACAATTTAAGGGGCTAATTATAGGGAATGATCTTAATGCCACAATGAATCTGCCACTGGATCACTCAGAGGCCCAAGGCAGACACGCAGAGGGGCTTAGAACCTGGCTGGAAGGGATGGCAGATCTAGACATGATTGATAGTTGGAGGTCGGCTAACCCTGAGGCAAGGGAGTTCACCTTTTATTCCATCCCCCACAGAACATGGTCTCGGTTGCATTATATCTATGTGCCTCAGGGGTGGTCTGATAGGATCCAGAAGGTGCAGCACAGTCTGATTTTTATCTCAGACCATGCTATGGTTTCACCTCAGCACCACCGGGCCGGCTCACGCTAATATTTTTCAACCCATTTTCTGATGAAAGTTTTTTTTTTTTTAACTACAAGGTCTCTAGTAGGCCAAAAGTCCATAGCTAATAAATAAATAAAATAAATACATTAAGAACACATCATTCCTATGCAGGCAGAGGAACTGTTTTATTACAAAACTTATTTAAAATCAGTTTTTTATTAAGAATTATTTTTATACTTTTATTTTTACAGTGCCCATTTTCTAAGTGCAATAATACCCTCCAGGGTGGGCGGTATTGGGCTATACCAGACAACCCAGGGGCTATAAGGCCCTCTGCCTGTGGTGTCGGGCCTCAGTACACCCCTGGACAGTCTGGTATAGCCCAATACCGCCCACCCTGTCAGGTATTATTGCTTTACATATTATGCGCAAGCTGTTAAACGTTGTCTGAATAGCATCTCAGTGTCGGGGTGACATTGCAGTGTTGTCCATGGATGCCGAGAAGGCTTTTGACCGCATAGAATGGGACTACCTCATGGAGGTGTTGTCGCGGTTTGATCTGGGGGATGACTTTGTGAGGATGGTGAAAACAGTGTATAGAGCGCCCTTGGCCAGGGTCTTAGTAAATGACTCGCTCACAGAAAGATTTCCTTTATTTAGAAGTACGCGGCAGGGGTGTCCCCTCTCCCCCTTGTTGTTTGCTCTGGCTATAGAACTGTTGGTGGTGGGGATCTGGGATCATCCGGACATAAAAGGGGTGATGGGGAAGCCGGGTAAACCCCACAAAGACACATTGTATGAGGACGACATGCTCCTCTGTGTCTCTGAGCCTTCCGAATCCATTCCACCTTTGCTAAACCTGAAAGACACTTTTGCAGCCTTTTCAGGTTATAAAATAAATCTTGGAAAATCTGAAGTTATGATTTGGGGGGGGACTGAGAAGGGAGCTGGAACAGGAACCTGGGGCCTTAAACAGGTATCGACCTCCTTTAAATGTCTAGGTATCCAGATAGGTAGGGGATTGAGCTCCTTATACTGCCTCAACTATGTCTCCACTTATAAGAACAATAGAGGAGCAGCTGAGGCACTGGAGAGAGCTCCCGGTGTCTTGGGTTGGTCACATCAATCTGATAAAGATGAACATCCTGCCACGGATGTTTTATGTTGTGCAGATGTTGCACGTGGGCCACACCAGGGCAGATCTCAAAAGGGTGGAGAGAGCTTTTTCGGGATGTCTCTGGCAGGGAAGATGCCCACAGGTGAGCCTCAGGCACCTTCAGGCAGATGGGTCCAGGGGTGGCTTGAATCTCCCAGACCTTTAGAATTATTTTCTGGCCATATGATATAGGTATGTAAATGACTAGGTTAATAGGCCTGAGGCGGCAGGATGGCTAGACCTGGAAGAACAATCCTGTCCAGGAAGACTCTCTGCATATTTAGCAAAAGGGGGTCAGAAGACTTATAACAGGCTAGGTAATAGCATCCCCTTGGTAGTTGCGGTCCTGGTGGGTTGGGAACAGATTCTAAGGCTGACAGGGGTGGGATGACTGGAAACTCTGTTGTTCCCTGTGGCTGGCAGCCCATTTTTTCTGGCCAGGACAGGTAACAGGGGATTCCAACTTTGGGAGTATAAAGGGGTTCAATGTATGTGGGACCTGTATGTGAGAGGTCGATTGGGATTCTTTGAGGATATTAGGACAGGGTATGGGCTGCCCAGGGCGCATTTTTCCCAGTTCTTACAAACTAGAGCCTATATTGACACCCCAGACAGGGTAGTAGATTCGAACTTTCCCCTGGCCCAGGTGGAGCATCTGGTTTTGGTTACCTGGGTGATTGCTAAGGGGTTGACTGGGTGGGCAGCCCATTTGGGAAAGCTGTCATTTCCAGATTATACACAAAAAACAAAGGGGCAGTGGGAGGAAGACCTGGGGAGGGCCATTTCTGAAGAGAATTGGCTTATGCTGTTGTGATTTTACCAGGGAATACTGATTTGCAACAAATATCAGGAGCTCTTTTACAAATTTATGTACAGATTGTACTGCCCCCCTGTACTGGTCCATAAATTTAATCCGGCGGTCTCCCCAATATGTGGGAGATGTAAGACTAACCTGGGTACTTGCTTTCATTATTTCTGGGCATATCCAGTTTTGCAGAGGTTCTGGGGAGAGATAACGCAGGAGATGGGGAATATCTGGGTTAGACCAGTGCTGCTTGACCCCTTGAGCCTCTTATTTGGTACAGAGGAGACAGACCCAGGGGAGTGGGACCTTTTTCCAAGGTGGGTCCAGGTATTACTGGCACTTCCCAGGCATTGTATACTAAATACCTGGGTTTCGATGGGGGCGCCAACAATCCAGCAGTGGCATGCCCTTACTATTCAGGTCTTAGCGCCGGAGCATTTATCATACTCTATTAAACATAGGGAGGAGAGTTTCCATAACACCTAGGAACCCTTTCTTGCCTCCTTATCTCCAGGAGAGGCTGCAGCCCTCAGGGAGGGCCTACAATAAAAGTGGCCTTGGGGGAGCTTAATTGACTTCTCTCTTACAATTAACATACTTTCCTCAATAATTAGTTGGACTTTGAGTTGAGGGAAGGTAATAAATTTATTGTATGTGAAAATTAGAAGTTTGTGACTTTTGGAAGGAAGATTAATTGACTTCTTCTCATTGCAGCTTAATTGGTCCCCGGTGTCGGGGGACTCAAAAAATAGTATGGACTGGACCTCTTCACAATGGATTTACTTGTAGTTTGTGATTTTAATTGTTAAAGGTTGTGGTTTTGTTTTGTCTGTATTTTGTACTTTATTTATGAACATCTTTAATATTAATAAAGATATTATGCAGAAAAAAAACATATGATAGAAACATAAAAGTTGTCGGCAGATGGGGACTGTATGATCCATCAAGTTTGCCCTTGGCTTCCTATCCCCCTACTTAGCTGCC
Organism: Neoceratodus forsteri; assembly: GCA_016271365.2. Classification (NCBI taxonomy): domain Eukaryota; kingdom Metazoa; phylum Chordata; order Ceratodontiformes; family Ceratodontidae; genus Neoceratodus; species Neoceratodus forsteri. The sequence continues at coordinate 758,828,696 of CM028132.1, forward strand.
TGATTATGTATCCCACAGTGTTTGTCCCATGCCCGCTTGAATTACCCCACTGTCTTGGCTCCCACCACCCCCTCCGGCAGGTTATTCCATGGTTCCGCAATGCGCTCTGTGAAGAAACATTTCCTTGTATTGCTCCTGAACTTTCCTCCCTTAAGTTGAAGGTTGTGCCCTCTAGTCCTGCTGTAGTGCTTTACCTGAAAGAGGTTCTGCATGTGCACCCTGTTGTTGCCTTTAAGGTATCTGAATGTTTCTGTCATGTCCCCACGATTCCTGCATTGTTGTAGGGAGTATACTTTGAGGTCATCCAGTCTTGCCTCGTACGGTTTCTGATGCAAGCCCTGCACCATCTTTGGTGGAGGTGTGTACTTTACAGAAAGTTAAGTCCATCTGGACATCAGTGTATCACCGACAGGCCAATGGCTTCATGGAACGCTTTAATAAATTGTTAAAAGATATGCTGTCTAAATTCGTTTCAACTAAGGTAAAAAAACTGGAATGAATTGTTACCCTATTTAATGTTTACCATTCAGGAGGTGCCATAGTCATTCACTGGATTCTCGTCCTTTGAATTGTTGTACAGGCAACAGCCTCAAGGGATGTTGAATTTTGTAAAAGAGATGTGTGAAGAACAGGCACATAGTCCACCTGGTGTACTCCAGTATATATTACAAAGGAGAGAAAAATTAGACATGGTTAGCAGATCTAAAAGTACAACAAACCCAGGCAGGGCACTGTAACCAAGGGGCCAGCCTAGTGGAGTTCATGTCTGGCGACAGAGTACTTCTGTTGCCTAGCTCTGAGAGTAAACTCCTAACTAAATGGCAGGGACCATACGAGGTCTCAGAAAGGTGGAGCCTGTTGATCACTGAGTCTTTCAACCAGACAGAAAAAAAGAAAAATAAAGTTACTGTGTTAATTTGTTGAAACCCTGGGAGGACAAGGACGTAGTGCTCATAGACCCATACTAGCATGTTAGCATGTTTCTCCACTTCCCTTTCTGCTCTAGTTGTCCCCCCTCACTGGATTCTACCCTCACATCTTGGTATACCCAATGCTGCACTTTTCACCCTCTTGCCACCCTTCCTACATTCCTTCTCCCCCCCTACCCTCTTCCCTCTTCCCTCTCCCTATGACTCTGGCACTTCTTATCTGTTGTCTATTTTCTCTGACAAATGCCGCTGGCTGCCTTGTTACAATGCTACCCTTGAACTGTATTAATCTGTACTCTGTTTGCAATGTCCACATTTTTGTAATGCCTGTCTTGATGTTCCCCATAATTTGTATCTCTCTGACGTGGAACCTTTGTAAAAGAGCCATGGCTCAAAGGTATTTGTAATCCTAGACTTGATAAATAAATAAATAGATAGACAGATAGATAGATAGATAGATAGATAGATAGATAGATAGATAGATAGATAGATAGATAAAGTATGTTAGTAAGATCCTAAAGGGGCCCCAGGTTCAGTGATGGATGAGGACATTGATAATGGAAGTAGGACCTGAACTTGTAAAGGAACTGAACGTCATCCCGGTGGACGACCAGCTCAACCAGACCCAAAAGCAAGAACCCCAGAGGCTGGTAGAGAATTTTGGGGATGTATTCTCCCTGAAATGAGGACAAACCCATATGATCAAGCATCACATAGACACAGACCCAGGTCACCGGATCTGCCGACAACCATACAGACAACAGGAAAGAATCCCAGAGACAGTACGGGAGGAAATCCAGTCTATGTTGGAGTTGGAAGTCATTGAGGAATCCTAGAGTGAATGGGCTAGCCCTGTTGTACTGGTCCCAAAACCATATGGGACCACCTGGTTTTATATAGATTTCTGGAAAGTTAATTCTGCATCCAAGTTTGACGCATACCCTATGCCAAGGGTGTATAAACATTTGGGCTGACTGGAGAAATCTTGTTACATCAGTACCCTGGACCTGACCAAGGGGTATTTGCAAATCTCGCTAACTCCCAAGTCCCATGAGAAAACAGCCTTTGCCACCCTGTTTGGCCTACTATTAGTTTCCTGTGCTTCCCTTCAGATTACTTCAAGCCCTGGCCACATTCCAGAGAATGATGGACCACATCCTCCATCCCCACAGGTTGTATGCAGCAACTTACCTGGACAGCGTTGTCATATTTAGCTTGGATTGGGACAGCCACCTGCAGGATATGGCCACGGTTCTTCAGTCACTCGGGGAGGCAGATCTCACAGCCATTGCTGCAAAAAGCAGTTTAGGGCAGCAGAGAGACTAAATTACTGGGGTATATGGTTGGGAATGACTACATACACCCAGTTATCAACATAGTAAAGGCCCTAGCTGATTGCCTCATCTCAAGTACTGAGAAGCAGGTCAGGTCCTTTTTTGGACTTGCAAGGTATTACTGCCAGTTCTTTCCAGAATTCTCAACCCTTGCTACCCCACTGACTGACATGACCAAGAAAACTGCCCCAAGTAAGGTCCCTTGGTCGCCTAAGTGTGAGACGGCATTTTAGGCCATCAAAAATGTGCTGTGTGAGGAGCCAGTTTTACAGAGTCCAGATTTCATCTGTCTCTTCAGTTTGTACACAGTTGCCTCTGAGGTGGGGCTGGAGACTTTATCACAAGACTGTGAGGAATGGATTCACCTATCTCGAAAACTTTTCCCTCAGGAGCAGTGCTGTGCCATGCTAGAAAAAAAGTGTCTGGCAATAAAGTGGGCAGAATTGTCCTACACTACTACCTGTTGGGATGGAAGTTCACCTATGTCACTGACCACACCCCCCCCAAGTGGTTACATATTATGCAGGATACCAATGCCCATGTCACCAGATGGTATTTGGTGCTGCAGCCTTTTTCACTTGATGTGTGCCACCAGACAGGTACCCAGCATGGTAATGCAGATTTTTTTTCTTCTCAGGAGGGTGGGTATCTGATGGCCCACACCGAGCATGTGATAGGCACTACTCTTAAGGTGGAGGGTATGTGATGGAGTGTGTGTCACACTCCTTTCTCCCGTAAACTACTTCACAACCCTGCAGCACAGCCAGTGCATGTTTTAACAGGGGATGTGGTTGGATTTGTACCAACCCCCATTTGTTTGTTTTTTAATTTGCCCTTTAAGGCTTCACTGCGCTAGATGTTCAACCTGTTGGCTGTCTTTCAGCACGAGGGGGAATGTTAACAAGCAACACCTGAGCCCAATAAAGAAAGAACGGTGAACAGGCACAGGGAGGTTTCTTTCTCAGTAAGATGTAAGCAGAGACAGCAAAAAGAGAAACAGCAAATATCCACACCACTCAAGGAATCCAGCTTTATTAAGTAGTAAAATCACATACCACCATAAAACAAAGCATCCGGTCGAACAGACAAACTCCCACCTCGACTGGTTTTGCACGCACTGTGTTGTCAGGAGAACAGCAAGAGAGTAAACTGCAAGAAGTTTCTGTTAAGCGAAATACAATCTGTTTCTTTTCCTGTTAATGGAAAGTAGAGCTGAGTTCATTTAATTTAAACTGGTGTACAGAGTGTTCTCTATGAGAGTATTCCCCAAAAGTCGCCTAGTTCATTACGGTGTCACACATCATTTTCATCAAATTTTGTTTTGGTCACTCGTGTGTTGAAACTGTTTTTTTACCATTCTTAATGCATGAGTATGTTTCTTGCCTTGATGAATGGTCTCAGATATTCTTTAATGGTATTGGAGCTGCTATAATTATTAAAGGGGAAAAGGTGCCAGACTACATTTTTTCCTTATGCAGGCTCACAGGAAGCCAGTCCAGTAAGGTTAACCTGTAGTACAAAGGAGTTTCAAACCTGCAAGATAAAACCAAGCAAGCAGTCATATTTTGTATCTTGTCCAGTTTTTCTAGCACAGTTTGTGAGGCATGGCAGTAAATCACTGAACAGCAATCCAATATTGGCATTAATAACTGATTTGTAATAGATAGCTTAACATTTTTAGTTAAATATCCTGCAGGTCGTTGAGTCATTCCAATCTTTTCTTATTTTATTTTTCAGGTGAAATACACAGAGAAACACACAATGCCATGTCCTAATATGTCAGTAGTAATAAGATATTATGTTTCATCGCTAAGAAACAATATAATAAAATATTGACAAAATATTCACACAAAATGTAAGACTGTTACATTATATAGAAACAATTTAGCACAGTATAAATCCTTACATAAAAGTGGGATTCCAAATTCAGTTGTCAAAATAAACTATTTTAAACTGTGAACAGGTGTACTGCCCAGTATCAGACAAATTTTTTTTGAGTGAGAGAACAGTATCAACTGTACTTTGGTTAGGTAATATTAATACTAATTCTAATCAGAAAATATGTAATTTAAATGCTAATATATATATATGGATCATTATCAATACCTTGTCCTTGTATTAAACTTAAAAAAAACCCGAAAAAACAGGGTTACTAGTAATCAAAAATATACAGAATATAAGATGAATAACTCAAGTTCTAAAAGACATTGGGGGGATTCACAAAGAAATGTGTTTGGTACATCTGTTATCCCCTCTGTGAATACCACAGTTGCGCCCAACCCGAGATGTGCTGGCACATCCCCCTGGTCGGGCTGGGAAACTGATGGGGCAACGCATCTCCAGGTGCGCTGCACCCAGAGTTGGTATTCACAGCCCCAGACATGCAAATGGGGCTATTAGGCATGCAAGGTGCAGTGGGTACATTTGCATGTCATTATGGCCCTATTTGCAGGAAGCTTGTAGCTATGCGCCCGGCAGAATGCACTGGGCTCTCTGCAAAGGCTGCAAGCAGTAGACCCACACACAAACCCCTGGTAGCCTAGTGGCCTCCTCTCCCCGCCCATATACCCCCATAAATAAAGAACATCTCCCCAAGAATCCCTGGTAGTCTAGTGGAAACCCCCCTTCCTGTCCCGACCCGTCGCATCACCTATGATGCTACAAAGTCTCCTGATGGCTCAGTGGACCCCCCACCCACTCAGGTACCCCAGCCACTCCTCCATCACAGCATGTGCTGAACATCGATGGGCAGTGCAACACTCACATACTGCCATGGCTGCCCACCAACTGAGCTGTCAGTGAATGACAGCTACTGTATTCTTAGGAAGCCCATTGGCAGACCCTGTCGACTAACGGGCTTGCAGTGTGTACTGTAAGCTGTCATTCACAACTTTGTGAATGACACAGGTCATTCACAAAGTTGTGAATGACAGTGTACAGTACACACTGCAAGCCCATTGGTCAACAGGGTTTACTAATGGCTTCCAGGAGAGTACAGTAGCTGTCATTCACTGACAGCCTCAGTTGGCGGCAGCTGTGGTGGTATGTGGGCGGGTTGCACCGCCGCTCAACATTCAGCACATGCCAGGACTAGGGAGCAGGGTGTGTGGGGTGCTGCTGAGTGGGTGGGGGGGTCCACTGGACCACCAGAGAGACTTTGGAGCATCATGTGGTGATGCGATCGGGTCGGGACAGGGAGTGGGGGGTCCATTAGACTACCAGGTATTCTTGGAGTAATGATATATATTTACGGGGATACGGGCAGGGAAGGGGTACCACTAGACTACCAGAGATTGTGGACGGAGTATTAACATTACAGGGAGAGGGGTTCCTCTAGACTACCAGGGATTGTGGATGGAGTATTAACATTATGGGGATACCGGGGGGGGGACCACTAGACTACCTGAGTAGGCAGGGTGCCGTGTTGCTATCTGCAGTACAGCAGCCTGCCTGTGGGCGGACACCCACTTAAGTCTGCTGTTTGTAGACTTATCTTTTGGAGGTGCATCTTCGGACTTGCTCCGAAGATGTGTCTTCAAGGTGGGTTGTGAGTAGGGCTGTGCCCCATATGCATGGGCATGCCCCCTGCATGCCCCCTCCAGATGCGCCAAATACCATTATAGGTGGTGTTCAGCACATCTGAGATGTGCCAGCTCATCACTGCCCTTTCAGAATCGTGATTGGATGCAAGTCCGAGATGAGCCGACGCATCTGTTTTGTGAATCCCCCCATTACCTTAGACGAATTATACACAGATCGATACCATAGATCTAATCTTGAGAGTACAACTAATACACAATCGCTCCATGTTTCTGATACTTCAGTTTAAACTAGGGGTCCATAGAAATTGATTTCCAATTAAGTTGGGGGCATAACCAAAATTAACAACTCTGTTTATGATTTTTTTGGGGGTGTTTGTTTCTTCATCAGATTCATTTGCTTCTGATAGTTCAGTGTGAACTAGGGGTACTTCATAGCACATCAGAATCTGTTATTTCGTCAGACTCATTTAATTATTTGGATTCCACTTTGCTGATTTATCTGCTTTTTGAGATTTATGTTGCCTGCCAGCTGGTCTACATTTAAAAAAAATTCCTATTTATGACAACCTGGCTTTACAAGGATAAAGCATTGATGAATTTCTCGTTGGTGCTGCAGAAACCTTCATCTGCATATTTGTGTTTACAGAGCATTGTCCAGTCAAATATGTATCTTGTTACCTTTATAATTGTAGGCTTCTTTCAAACTTGCTGCTTTTAGAATGATCTCCCTATCTGATAGCAGGACAAAAGTAACCAGTATCATACGTGGTTTAATTTCAGGAAGCTGAGCCACAAAGTTTATTTTTGTGTATTGTGATTCTGAAGGTTTTACGAGTATGGCAACTATGATTCAGCGTAGTTTACATTTGGAATAAAAAATTAGTTTACAAAATCCTACCTGTTCTTTGTAGCAGTGTCTAATATTGGAAGTTATATGATTCTTAAGTTATTGGGCCTCTAATTATTCTTGATTGTTTTTAATTATCTGCTGATTGTCACACTGTCCCATATTAAAGTGCCGGATACAGTAGTGGGATTTTCCAGTTTTTGGTGTAAAACATTATTTTCAGGCCTAAAAGTGGCAGTTTCCTTTTGATTGCCCATTGACTGTTGAGCTACAGCTGCCACTTTTTTCTGTTTGACTGAATTTCTTGTCAAGTTTCATTCCGAGTATCTGAAGCATATTTAGTAGTTTAGGACATGACTTTGAAACATCTTCTCAGGTTTTGATCTGTTGTAAATCGTACTCTAACTCAGTCTCAATTTTAGTTTCTGAAATAATCTTTCCGAGCATTTTCAACTCTACTGTCAGCTGAGTGTGTCTCAGGATGACTGCTCTGCTTTCTGTCATGCATGGCATGTTCCATAGTTAGTTCCATAATCAGTTGTTTAATTTCTCCCAAAGTGTCATTGGAGCTGTAGCCAATGGAGCAGGCTGCTACCGCACTTCCAGCACTGTCTGACTGGGCAGTGCCCAAGAAAGGGTGCAGCAGTCTGGGCTTGTCTTTCTTGCCTAGGCTAAGAATATCTGAGGGAGGGAAGCTCAGATCTTTCCATTTTTTATTGTTCTTCTCTTTCTCTCTTTCCTCTTCCTCATCTTCTTCGACAGTATTAGAATCAGGCATACTACACTCAGTGTTTTTATCCATTTTTACATTAGGGTTTAAGGTTGTAGAAAGTCTACAGGCTTTCAGCAGATCCAGTAAAGTAAGCGCTCACAACTTAGCATGCTGGTCACTCAGCAGCCATTTTGGAAAGACGTGCTCCCAATCTTTGATTTTTTTTTTCTTTGTACACAGGTTTTCAATATGTAGATCAAAAGACAGGCAACTGTCTATCAAAACTCCCAAATATAGGAACCAGTGTGAGAAATAATTTGCCCATCAATAGAATTTACTGAAACAGCATCAGACTTATTTGTCCTTTGTGACCACATTGTATCATAGTTTGGATCTTACTTACATTCAAGACCACTTTAGATTTTAAGAGCCAAAATAACAACTTATCAAAGTCCAGCTGTAATCTTTACTGGAATTTTGCAGGTGTTTCATCAGCAGCTGCTAGAACTGTAAAACTGGCATAAATATGAATTTCAGATTGGGTTGCAGTTTTGGCTATCCCGTTAAATTAGATGTTAAACCGAGGTCCCATCTGCCTGTTCTGGTGGTAGTTCAGGTGGATGTTAAAGATCCCATGGCACTTCTTGAAAAAAGTAGGGTAATGTTTTATTAAAACTTGAAAGCAAGTGTCAGACAGTACAGTGTTACAACACACTAAATCATAATACTAAAGGAAGAAAGGTAACTATAAATAAATATTTCATTATACATTCACACAGAAAGATATTGTCATAACCCCAAAACTTACTAAGAAAAACTGAAAACGGACCCCCATAAAAGAGTAGGGATTTTTTTTATTATAACTTGAAAGTAAACATAGACAAAAAGTGTTTCATCATACAAAACCACATACAAACAAAACAGAAAATCAAAAAGTAAGTATTGCAAGCATACATCCTACATATGGCTTCAACTTTAAAATTCCAAACAGTAATGCAAAAGAAAACCCATAAATCATCCCACCTCCCCCTTCCCCCCAAAAAAAAGTGGGGGAGTTTTTTGTTTTTTTTTGAGAATTCATAATTAATTGCAAACATAACCTGGAGTGACACATTGAAACAACTGCATATTAATACATACATCCCTTTCACAATATTCAATCATATTTTAGATATTAACTTTAACTTAAAAAACCTTATACTAAAGAAAATGTGTATTAATTCATACAAGTCTCAGAAGTCCCCCAAGATTATGGAAGAAATTGTTTTACAGTATATGTTTAAAATCACCTGGAAAACAAAACCTCAAGCTGTAAATCAAATGTCTAAATACTCGTCAACCTGTGTCTAACCAAGTTATGTTATCCCACCATACCTTATAAAGCTCTTGTGGATATTTTCTTTTTTCCATGTCTCTAACTGCTAAGAGAGCCTCATGTATGCCCCAGAAAAGCTGTTCCAGAGGAACATAATATTTCTACAAAGACCATTTACATCTGATTTGCCAAATATGATATTTCAAAAAAAATCTAAATTAGGTGTATTTTATCTATATGAAATTTCACCCAAGATTTTGGTAGTACCCCTAGAAATAAAATTTCTGGAGTTAATAAATGAAAAGGAAAATATTTCCAATTATTGTATACTTGTACCCAAAATCGTAAAATAAAGGGGCATTCAAAAAACAAATGTTCCATTGTCTCAGTCTGATTTGTGCAAAAAATTTAGTCTTGGACAAACTCTTTCCCTAATTTCTTTATGTTTCATGTTGCCCTTAACACTCAGTCTACCATGTGTGCTGAGCCATAAAACATCCCACATATAAACTGGCGTTCTAAGTAGCTGTAATATTTTCTCCATCTGTTTCGCCACTTCTCCTAGTGTAATCCTAAAAAAGGCTCTTCCAAAAAGAATTTCATCAAAATATAGCTATATAATTATTTTCTAGACAATGCTAGACACTCAGATCTAGGCAAACCCCAAAGCTTTACTTTCCCAGAACAGTACTGTAAATAATCTGGAAGCCCTTGTAAAGACTTTTGTCTTAGTATAGCTTTATCTAGGTCCCATTGCGTTATCCGAAGGTCCACCTGATCCCACACCCAGGGGCTCCATAGCTTATCCTTCTTGTGTAGAAGTGGTTTTATATTATATTGGAAAAACATACTGAAAAAAAATAAAACTGGATTTATCATCCCTAAGCCTCCTTTTTTGATAGGTAAATACAAAATGCCCTTCTTTATCGGATTTAGGCGACTGATCCATATTCCTTGAAAAAAAATGCTATACACTCTTGTTTCCAATTGTTTAGGAAGCATAAAAAACATACTCAAATGCAAACACAGACTTAACAAAAATGTTTTTAACATATATATACTCTCTTTTTTTTGGAAAGAAACCATCTGTTCCATTGTGCAATTTTTCTTTGTGCTTCTGTGGGTAATCTCTCCCAGTTTTCAAAACCCATATCCCCATGCCCAAAATAAATACCTAATAATTTACAGTTTGAATAAGAAACTGGTATACCTAGTACCGCTATATCCACTGCACAGTCTTTCCCTATGGGTAGACACTTACTTTTATTGAGGTTTATTCTGGATCAAGTTCCCCGAGTGAAGTCTTCCAGCACCGCTCCCAGCACTTCACTAGAGGGGAGGTCTGCCAAAACAAAACATAAATCATCAGCATATGCTATATATTTTATCTCCACATCTTCACTAGATATAGATAGCCCTCTAATATCCTCCTTTTGATATATTTTTCTGCAATAAAGGTTCTAGAGTTAAAATGTACAACATAGGGCTCAGGGGGCAACCCTGATGCACTCTCCTTATTACCTCACAGTGTGCTTCTACCCATCCATAAATATAAGAAGCTGTTACTGCTGCGTCATAGCACATTTTAATCCACTGTATGAAAGTTGGTGGAAATTTGATCTTCTGTGAACAGTCCCATACGTAGTCATGTGCCAGACGGTCAAAGGCCTTAGCCTGATCTAAACTGACTAAAAAAACTGCCATTTCTTCTGACCTCCCTCTTTCTAGAATTTCTCTTATTAATATAAGTCCATCCGTAATGTGTCTCCCTGCACTGACCAGAACTGTGTTGGGAGTACAGTCTCTGAGAGAACCATTCCTAATCTGTTACTAATAAGTTTTGTAAGAATTTTTATATCCGTATTTAATAACGTAATAGGTCTCCAGTTGCTCAGCTTTTCCCTATCTCCCGCCTTATACAGAAGGATCAATAAGCCCATATTCATTGTTTCTGGTATATAGTTTTGGGTAAGGCTATAATTATACATCGATGTTAATTCTGTGATGAGGGATTGGCCTGTGTGGTAATATAACTCATTTGGTAAACCATCTAATCCAGGTGCCTTCCCCTTTTGTAAATTTCAGATGACCGACCAGAGTTCTGTTTCTGTGATAGGTGCTGTTAAAGAAATTAGAAGATGTTCAGGGATCGATGGCAGTGCAATACCCTGTAACCATTCTTGTATTTGTTCTTTCTGTAGAGTAAACATTTCTGAAATATACAGTTCAATTTCCTTTAATATCTCACTACTTTTTGTAATTACCGTCCCATCCTGTATCTTTAATTGTCTTATATCCTTATTATTTCTCTGGTATTCAAAAGGATTTGTAAATGCTTGCTTTCCCTGAGTCCTGAAACGCTGTTCTCTTTCCAGGGATTTCATCCTATTGTACTGTATAGTGATAATTTCTTATTTAATTTCTGATATCCTCTCCTGAGGAACAAAGTCCCCTTTATTACGTAAGGATTGTAACCAAATGATTTTTTCCTTAATTCCCAATAACTGTCTTTGTTTTTGTTTCCCTATCACTTTCCCTATATGTTGGAAATATTCCTTTAAATCCTGCTTGCTGTCCTCCCACCAACCCTGTTTTGAATCATATAAAAAATAAACCGATGTCCTTACCTCCAATATATAGTGAAAACATTTCTTAACTTCTGGATCATCCAGAAGGGACAGATTAATTTTCCATTTTCCTTTGGATGTCTCCTGGAAGTTGAAAATGGTCATTTTTTAATAAGCCATGGTCTGATGTGGCTACTATCTTTACCTGAGGATGTTTAAATAATAAAGTTGGGGTTATAAAAAAGTAGATTATTCTGGTGGCTTTCTGCCAATGAAAGAAAGCCCAAGAAAAAATCCTGTCAACATTTAGAAAAGCATCCTGTAGACCTGTTTGTGATATCAAATTGTTCAAAAAATTTGCACCACAGAATGTTTTATCTGTAGTATCAGTCCTATCTGAGGAAAATCTACCAATATTAAAGTCTCCTCCAAAGATTACATTTTTGCTGGTGTAGAGATATGGCATTATTAACTTCAGTAAATCTATCCTTAACACTTTCTCTTGTGGGGCACATATATTCATCAACCGAAATTCAACTCCTCTTATCTGTATATCCAGCAACATTGCTCATCCTGGGAAGATGTCCACAAAATGTGTAACAGAGAAATCAGAATTTGTAAAACAAATGCCTATCCCACAACACAAATCAATCCCCCCAGACCAAAAGCATGGGCCCCATATCCAGGTGTCGGATGCAGTTTCAGAATCTTCTGAGTCATAAAGCCTAGTATCCTGGAAAAATATAAATCATACTCAGAATTCGAAAACATCACAAATGTAGCTAGCCTTTTTTTCTCAGATCTAATGCTATTTACATTTAAACTAGCTACTTTAAGCTCATATGTCAAAGTATCCGAAAATGTATAGTCAGGTTACAGAAGATGTTTTCCTAATACTTTTCCGAAGTCCTAGGCTAGGCCCCATCCGTTTTTTCCTTTTGGGGGCTTTTACCGAATCCAGTTTAGAATCATGCTCTGAAGTGGCATCCATCTGAGAAGAGGTGCAGGATGCTGCATCCAAATCCATATCATCCTCTGGATTGTCTATTTGCAGTACCTCGTATGGATTGGATACAGGAATACTTCCTCCCGAAGGATTGGTCTCAAGTTGTGTAGAGGTTTTTCTCTCTTTTAGGGGCACAGTCTAAAAATATGGTGGTGGTGCAGGGGGTGGTGGCATAACTACGGTAGGTTGTGGAATATATTTGTAACCCCTCCTGAACATGGGGGGGGGGCTCAGGTTCTACCACTGTAGAACCAGTGCTGGTCAAGGCAGTGCCTCTACAGAAGGAGGAGGAGGGGCCTTTTGCTTGATTACCTCGGTGTAGGTGCGCACTACAGGGTGTGGCCTCTGTTGTTGTGGCCCAGATGGTGTTTGACTTTTGGCTCTGTTGGCTGCTTCTCTTGTTGCTTTGGCGAGGTAAAAGTCCTGTATGCCAAAATCAGCATCATCTGTGTTGTGCGCCGCTTTGGGACAATCTGGGAAGGTATGGCCCATTTCCCCACAGAGAGAGCATTTGGAGGAGTTTCTACAGTGAAAACCTGAATGTCCAAGCTCTCCATAATGTGTGCACTGTATGGCATTACATACGTTGCTAATGTGTCTAGTAGAACCCCAGCGATAACATTTGCGCGGCTGCCCTGGGCAAAATATAAAACCCTTATCTCTGCCAATAAAGAGACAGTTTGGCAAATGTTTAAAGTCTAAAAGCTTGAAAGAGTCTTGAAAGAGCTTCACCTTCATCCTCCACCCATTCCAGAAACCTTCGTTGTCCAAGATTGCTTCAGGTGTACCCTGTAGCTCACATTGCTGCTCCAGCCAAAAAAGAATGTCCACAATATTTACCCCCTCACTTCTGAAAAGGACAGTTATTGAATCGGAAAGCCTGTTTCGTTAAGGGGATAACCTGGAAAGGAGTCCACAAAGGGTTTGTTTTTAATACCAGTTATCTAGCCCAGAAACGTTTTAATAAATCAGCTGTTCGAAAGATAATATCGAATGTATGTTCACCTGTGATATGGATAAGTGCATAGATATCAGCTGGGGTGAAACCTAAAGATTGTTTGATCAAAATTTGTCCCACATAGTGATGGTCAGGGGGTTCCTCTAAGCCAGTTAAATATCTGAGATGGATTGCGTGTCATCGCTTTACCAGCTCAATTTTGTTTTTTTAAAATTACTAGGGTAGCTTGGCCTATTTGTATTTCCAGTTTCAGACTGAGGGATAGAATTTTCCTTCTAATTTGGCTTTTCCTGTTCACTTTCTATTATCTAAACATCCCCATGTCCATCCTCCCCTTGCTGCATATTCCCATGTAAATCAGTTGTTGAGCCTAGAGGGGAAAAAGAGATACTGCCTGACGCATTTTGTTTTCCCCTCACCTGCTCATCTGCAAAGTTATGTCCAAAAGCCCCATTTCCTGGCTCCGCCTCTCATTGTGGTTCCGTTTCACCTGATCATGAAGCGCTTTGGGTTTTCTCACCGTGAATTCCATGTAAATCTTTTTCAGCCTCTTTGTCTCCTCTCGGGACAGAAAATGCCGGTTCTGGGACCCAAATCCTTTGTTCTGAGTGAATCCACCCTGCCTCTCTGTCGCTTGCTCCGGAGTCCAACTGGTAACGTCACTCCAGATTGCTGAGCCCTGGCAGAGTCCGTTGAAAAAACTACAGGCGTGGCATTTCCTTGTCGATCCATTCCAAAAACAAAGACTTTTGGCATAGGAGAATTGGATTTACTTGGTGAGTGTTCCTGTAGTCTCTTTCTTTTGCCAACTTCTTCCTGGTTTGTAGCTTCTGTCAAAGTTGGCATTCAGTTTTGTCCAATTCTGTTTGTAAAATTTCCTTTTTCTCCCTCAGTGTGAGGTTCATCCTCATTTCTGAGTCCTGTTCAGAGTTGTTTGCAGATTTGTCGGCATTTGCGGTGTCTACAGCACCTTTCACCTGTACCAGACCTCTGTCTCCTTCACTCTCCCATCTTGGACTGAAAACCTCCATCCTACCATCAAGTAGCAGCGCCACCTGCAGGAAGAGTAGGGGAGTTTTTGTTCAGAAACCACAACAAATCATCAGCATACATATAACAAGCATTTGTCAATGCCGAATGTTGCTTGCTTCTATGTGCTGTTTAGGTATTTGGAAGTCATTGGAGTGCAAATATTGAAAATTTGCGAACTTACGAGCGTGCGTAGGAACTGCGCAACGCACGCTCGTAAAACAGTCATTTTTAGGAATTTTTTCACCAAATTTTCAACATAGCCATTTTAAGACCTCTGCTCATGAACAGTGTCACTGTGATTTTGTTAATGTGTCCCATACATTGAGTTTGCACACAGACTGCGCCATTGTGCGCTACATGAAGTGAGTACGTTTTTGGGCAGGATGTGAAAAATGACAGCTGTACTGCTCATGAGGAGGTGTAAAATGGCAATGTTAAAATCTGGAGTGAAAATATTGAAATTCGCGAACTTACGGGCCTGCGTGAGAACTGCATAGCATGCAGCTCGTAAAACAGTCATTTTGGAATTTTGCAAATTTTCAACATGGGGTTTTGGGACCCTTCTCATGAATGATGTCACTGTCATGGCGTTATTCGGGCCGAAGGGTGATTTCCGCAGTGACTGCGAAATCACCGCCGGGCTGGGCTCGCCATGACAATGATCATCATTCATGAAAGAATCACTACATGTTAAGACTACAAAAATTCCAAAAAATACCTGAGATATAAACAAAGTTGAAACCCCTATCTGGGCCATTATACAGCTTACCGGCATTTCCTCAGTTCGCGGTCGGCTTTGAAGGTGCAGGCGTGTTCCCGGTCCACCGAGATTGTCGGCGCGGTCGGGTAAGTTTGGGGATGGGGGGCATGGGAGGCTGGAGTGCGCGGTGGTGGAGTGCGGGTTGTGGGAGGGGTCGGGAGGCGCTCCAGCGGGACCATTTTCGTTTTCAGGTTAAAAATAAAAAAGACATCGTGGGACCGTTTGCCACGCTGGGGTGGGCTCAGCCTGGCACAGGGCGTTGGGGGGCATTCAGCCGGCGGGGATTGGGCACCCTGTTGGCCTATGGACTGATTGCCGCGTGGGTGGGCTCCCAGCGTGGCACCTACACGGGGAGAGACGGAGCTCAGCCGGACGGGGATTGGGCACTGGCCGCTACACAGCACGGTGGGGCGACGCCTGCTGTCGGGGTGGGAGGAGCTATTTTATCTCTGCTCACTGAAGCGTGATCTCCCCTTTCAACTAGTAGTGTCACTGCATTTTGGAGCATGTCATAGACAGCTCCAAAATGCATTGGCTTACAGGGGCCACACCTGCCAGCTCACTGACTGAATTGGAGGAGGAGGTGACACACCTCCGAAATCTCCGATGATGGCACTACGTGTCTTGCACATGCGTGCAAGCAACATAAAAATAGAAAACCCGAAGATAACACAAACAAACATGTACACAAGACAGAATACTGCAAAATCACATATCAATAAGATACACCAAAATCATCCCCACCAATCCTCCACCCCCAACATCACCAAATCTCCACATCAGTCCCCACCACCAATAAATTATGCATATTTTTGGAAAAAAATCAAACCCCTTCCACCACATAGTAACTTTATGTCTCGGATATAACTTAATTTCCCTCTTAAATGTCCCTTGAAGGTCACAAACACAAATTCTACGAAAGGCCACATAAGACATTTCATGCTGTTGTAATAAATATTGGCAACGAGCTTGCCATAAATAGAATTTTAGACATGCAAAAAAAATATTCACAGTACTAGCATGACATACAGATAAGAGCACAGGAAAGTTCCCCAAAACCAGCATGTCATACATAATACCAGCTAACGATGGTAGATTCCATTCCCTAGCCAGGAACACTCACAACCCCTTAGCATATATGCAGTGAAACAAAAAATGCTCCTGTGATTCTAATGGAGAGCCACATCCCTGGTACAGGCAATTCCCCTCCTCCGCAGTCTTATGTTTATGTTCGCCCCGTACCCCCACCCTCCCATGAGCCATCAACCATTGAACATCCCACATTTTACTCGGCACTCTCTAATTAGTTAATATCCTGCATATATATATATTATTACTCGGGGTATAATATTTGAACAATGAATGTAGGGGCCCCGTGAAATCTAGTATCCATCTATAAATACCCTTCCTGTTATTTTCCATAATGTTCTGCTTAGTGACCTGCCACTTGTGAAGTTTCTGGAAAGAACCCTTTTACCCATCAGGCAATCCCAAACAAGATGTAACCTCAGGGAATACAGACACCCATTTCCCAAAAGGTGCTCCTAAAATATTCCACCCCCATTTTGCTGCAATAGTCTGAGGAATCACAAACAAAGAGCTAGTATTCTTCTGCTAAAACAATGTATGGAAAAAGACCACAGGATTAAACATATTTAACCCCCCCCCCCCATTTACAAATCCCTAAATAAGTAACCTCCCACTTTATTGGATTTAACCGGCTCCCCCACAGTAACTGAAAAAAAGACTAAAAATCTTAGTTTCCAAACAAGCATAGAAACATAGAATGTGACGGCAGATAAGGACCGATTGGCCCACCTAGTCTGTCCATTTTCCTACCTAACAGATAAGCTGCAGATCCTAATTAACCAACAGCTTACTTCCTCCTACCCCCCACTAGGACTGCCTTATGTCTGTCCCATGCATTCTTGAATTCCCCCACTGTTCTTGACTCCACGACCTCCTCAGAGAGGCTGTTCCATGCATCCACAACCCTCTCTGTGAAAAAATACTTCCTCACATTACCTCTGAGCCGTCCTCCTCTATCTTCAAATTGTACCCCTTGTTCTTGTACATCTCTTTTTCTGAAAGATGCCACCCTCTTGGACTTTGTTGATTCCCTTGAGGTACTTGAAAGTTTCTATCATGTCCCTCTCCCTCCTTTCCTCAAGGGTATACATATTAAGCTCATTAGTCTTTCTTCATATGTCTTCTGGTGCAGACCCTGCACCATTTTGCTGCCCTCCTCTGGACAGCCTCCACTCTGTCTATGTCTTTGCAGAGATGGGGTCTCCAGAACTGCACACAGTACTCAGATGGGGTCTCACCAACTGTCTGTACAGAGGATAACAACTCCCTGTTTTCTACTATTGATGCCTCGCCTATGCAATCCCAGTATCCCCAGCCTTCCTTACTGCCTTCTCACATTGCTTGCCCACCTTAAGGTCATCTGATATATTACCCCAGGTCCCTTTCCATTTTTACTATTGTCAGTATCTCACCCCCATTGTGTACTCTTGCCTGGGTTTTGTTTCCCAGGTGCATTACTTACACTTCTTTGCATTGAATCTGAGCTGCCATACATTTGACCATTCCTCACCTTGCCAAGTCCCTTCTCATCCTTTCCACTCCATCTGGTGTATCAACCCTGTTGCAGATCTTTGTGTCATCTGCAAAGAGACATACTTTTCCTTCCAGTTCCTCTGCAATGTCACTTATAAAGACATTAAAAAGGACCGGTCCCAGTACTGAACCCTGCGGTACCCCGCTAGTAACCCTCTTTTCTTCACTGTGGACTCCATTTACTACAACCCTTTGCATCCTGCTGTCTAGCCAATTTTTTATCCAGGCTACCACCTTGGGACCCACTCCAAGGCTGGCTAACCTGAGTATTAATCTTTTGTGTGGGACTGTATCAAATGCCTTGCTAAAATCTAGGTAAGCCATGTCCACAGCCCCTCCCTGGTCTACTACTTTGGTCACCCAGTCAAAGAAATCTATTAGATTCGTCTGACACAACCTTCCCATCGTGAATCCATGCTGCCTTGGGTCCTGTGCCCACTGGCCTCTAGGTATTCAACAATTCTTTCCTTCAGAGTGATTCCATCATTTTACCTACTGAGGTCAAACTAACTGGTCTGTAGTTTCCTACCTCTGTCCTGCTCCCACTTTTGTGAAGAGGAATCACATCCGCCCTCCTCCAGTCCTCAGGTACCACCCCATCCTCCCACGATTTGTTAAAGAGAGTAGTCAGCGGTTTCATTAGTTCTACCCTTGGTTCTTTTAGAATTCTTGGGTGAATCCCATCAGGCCCCATTGCTTTGTCCACCTTCAATTTTATTAGTTCTTTTAGAACCTTTTCTTCTGTAAATGGACTGGTATCGACCCCCGTCTTCACAGTGTTTATCTTGTTTGGTTTAGGTACCTCCCCCTCCTTTTCCTTTGTGAATACTGAGCAGAAATATTCGTTCAGTATCCCTGCTTTTTCATTGTCACCCTCTACCCACATTCACTCCCCTTTATTAAGCCTCAGTATCCCTCCTTTGGTCTTTCTTCGCCCCTAATGTACCTATAAAAGGTCTTATCCCGCTTCTTAACAGAGTTGGCTGTCCTTTCCTCGGTTTGGGCCTTTGCTATTCTGACTGCCTTCCCAGCCTCTTTCTGCTTTAACTGATAAAGTTCTCTGTCCTTCTCCTTCTGTGTTTCCTTATATTTCCTGAATGCTATCCTTTTCTCCTTAACCTTCCCTGCCACCTCTTTTGAGAACCATAGCGTTTTTTTCCTTCATTGTGTTTTGCTGATTTGCTTTACACAAAGGCTTGTTGCCTCTGTGATGGCTGTTTTGATTACTCCCCATTGTTCCTCCACCCCTCCTTCTTGCCTATTTGCTAGTGCTTTTCTGAGGCACTCTCTCATTTTCCCAAAGTCAGCCCTTCTAAAGTCCCAACACTCTTTCTTTTGTATGGCTTGATTGTATGGCTGTGTTTATCGTGAAGCACACTGGTGGTCACTTGTTCCCAGATGGCTGCCCACTTCTAAATCTGAGATTCTTTCTCCGTCCCCATTTGAGAATACCAGGTCTAAGATTGCTTCCTCCCGAGTGGGTTCCAATACTAGCTGTCTGAGGCATGCCCCCTGTAGGGCATCAAGAATGACCCTGCTCTTGGATGTGCCTGCAGCAAAGGTGCTCCAGTTAACATCTGGCATATTCAGGTCCCCCATCAACAATATCTCCCCTTTTTCTGCCATTCTAAGGAACCTTCTATCATTTCCTTGTCTATTCCCTTCCCCTGAGATGGGGGTCTGTATACAACCCCCATGCGGATTGTGGTGCCATTTCTTGTCTCCAGGGTGACCCAGAGTGTCTCATCTGCTCCCTGTTTACTCTTTAGTTCTGTTGCTTTGATCCCTTCCTTTACATAAAGAGCTACTCCTCCTCCTCCTCTTTTACCCTCCCTGTCCCTCTTGTAGATTGTGTATCCTGGTATGTTGACATCTCAGTCATGGTTCTCAGTGTACCATGTTTCTGTGACTGCCACAATATCCAGGCAACCTTCTTCCATCAAGGCCACTAGTTCAGCGAGCTTGTTACACAGACTACAGGCAATGGTACTCATCACCCTCCACTTTTTGATGGCCTTACCCCTTTTAGCCCCATTCCTGTCCTTACTGCCTTTGCCTTTTTTTACATTTACTTCTGTCCGGCTCCCTAATGACTTCTCAACCTTGGTGTTTACCTCACTAATTACTGTTGTTTGTGGGGGAAGGCTGGGATTTCCCTGCTCCTTTTCAGTGCCTCCCCCCTTGGCTAGTTTAAATGCTTGCCGATGAAGCATTTAAACCTCTCACCTAGGATCCTGGTTTCCCCTCTGGACAGATGCAGACCATCGCACCAGTATAGGTCTGCATCCCCCAGGTGGCTCCCCAGTCCCCAATGAAGCCAAAACCCTGAGCTCCACACCAGTTTTTCAACCATTCATTGAATTCCCTGCTGAGGAGTACCCTAGCATCACCCTTGCCATAGACAGGCAGCACCTCTGAGAAGGTTACTGTATGCGCTACTTGTCTAAGGCCCCTTCCCAACTCTACAAACTCCTCTTGCACTGTTCTGATCCCATTCCTAGCCAGGTCATTTGTCCCTAGGTGGACAGTGACATCCAGCTTCCTCCCTCGTGCAGCTGCTCCCACGATCCTGAGGATTCGCTTCCTGTCCCTCCAAGTCATGGTGCCAGGCAGGCAGCTTACCTCCCTCTCCCCTTCCTCCCCCATTTCTACCCCCCTAATAATTGAGTCCCCCACCAGGAGTTGTTTCCTTCCCCTGTGGGGTCTCATGCCACCCTCCTGTGGGTCTCCTTTGTGAAAGTTCTCAGCATCCTCCTTGGTCTCCTGCAGGTGCCTCTGTAGGAACCACTGTTGTCCTGAAGCCCGAATGGTGTGGGCGGTACAGCTGGAGGATGCAACTCTGTTCCTCCACCCTCTCCTCCCTGGGCTCCCCTGGTCCAGCCTCTCCTCTTTCTTGGCAACCTCTGGGTAGTGGCATTGGCCCTGGTGGTCCCTGGGTGGGAAGGAGTTTCAGAATCTAGCCAGGTCAGCCTGGAGACGGGCAACCTCCTCCCTCAGACCAGAGAGGTGCCTGCAAATAGGGCAGCATCGCAGCCTCCAGAATGTCTCCCGGAACACTGCCGCCCCACAGCCATTGCACTACACCACTCCTATCATGTCTTATTTTGTGTTCCCTCTCCTGTTGCTCTGTATGCTTACTCTCTCCTCTCTTTACAACTCTCACCCTTCCTGTTCTGGGACAGTAACTTCCTATATTCTTCAGTAGCCTCCTTCTTCCTTGCTCAGTGTCAGACCACCAGCAGCTGGGGGGGAGAGTGAGCTACTTTTTTCCTTTAGGGTTGACAAAACCAATGTTTCTTTATGATCCCTTCCTTCCCACTGCCAAACAGGAAGTTCCTGTTGACAGTCAAATCCAGTGGCTATAAAAGTAGAACTGGCTTTGCGTGGGTAGGTGGAGGGGTGGGATGGAGGGCAATTAGTAAGAAAAAAGGCTAGCAACAGGAAGTTGTAATTTGAGTCACCTGCTTTTATAGTGTCTAAGCCACACCCCCCATTAAGCTCTCTCTCCTCCTACTGGTTTAGCAAAGTAAACTGATACAGAACCCTTCCCAGCACAGAACACACACTGACTTTCTTTCTTTTTGTTAAACCCTAAATACGACCCCTTCTACTTCTAATAAAGTATCTGTTTGGTTAATTTCAACAGACACTGACTCCTGCTAAGATATAAGTGTTAAATTAGTAAGAAAATGTAGCTTCTTTTAGTTAGCTGCTTTCTGCTCTACAAGCAAGGCTAGCAACAGGAAGTTGTAATTTGAGTCACCTGCTTTTATAGTGTCTAAGCCACACCCCCAATTAAGCTCTCTCTCCTCCTACTGGTTTAGCAAAGTAAACTGATACAGAACCCTTCCCAGCACAGAACACACACTGACTTTCTTTCTTTTCTTCCTTTTTTTTTTAAACCCTAAATAAGACCCCTTCTACTTCTAATAAAGTATCTGTTTGGTTAATTTCAACAGACACTGACTCCTGCTAAGATATAAGTGTTAAATTAATAAGAAAAGGTAGCTTCTTTTAGTTAGCTGCGTTCTGCTCTACAAGCAAGGCTAGCAACAGGCAGGTAAAGGAAAAACCATAGTAACATACAAAAAACAGGGGAGCAAAAATTGCTTGATAACAAACACCCTTTTCCGTTTGGACATTTACCACCCCTTCCACTGAGCAACTTTACCTTCACCCTCCTCAGTTGTTCTCTCCCAATTAAATTTCCCCATGTCTCCAGGACCATAATAGATTTCCCAAATTTTTGTTGGCTCAGTCCGCAACTGAATACCCTGTAAATCACCCACATCAACCCCCCGGCAACTGCAACCCCACATTCTTTTCCATATTTAAAATAGCACCTGAAACATGAGTAGGCCAGAATTTCCCCCATTACTTCCATAAAATCCCCTCCGTTTTTCAAAAAAACACACAAATCTTCTGCATAAGCAATAACCTTGACCGTATCTACCGCTTGCTTCCCCTTGATACCTAACAGCTTGTTATTACCCACTATCCTTCTACTCAGGGATCAGTGGTGAAAACATATAAAATAGGACTCAAGGGACATCCTTGTCTAACCCCTGCCCCTATTTTAATTGGCACCCTCCCCCAACTGTCCTGCAATTTCAGGAGTTACAAAAGCATTTTCATACAGCAACTGTAACCATCTAACAAAAAACAAAGGAATACCATAACTCTGTAAAATTCTAAATAAAAATTCATCGTTTGCCTGGTCAAATGCCTTATTTTGATCCAAGAATAAAATGCCCCTCCAAGTCCAAATCCTTACTAAATTCATACACATCCCGCACTATAGATAGAGTCTCCTGAATATTTCTCCCAGGAATCACACACGTCTGGACAAGATGAATCACCTCTGAGGCCACTCCCCGTAACCTTTTCTGCAAAATCAAGGCCAAAATTTTAAAATCAGCATTTAATATACTCAGTGGTCACCAATTACCCAACAGCATTCTGTCCCCAGCTTTGTGAATAAAAATAATTAACCCCAAATTAAACTGCGCCGGAACTGAATCAGAAACGAAAACATAATTGTAAACCCTAGCTAAACATTCTGCAGTCATATGTGCAAAGGCCTTATATAATTCATATGGAATCCCATCCTCACTGGGAAAAACCCCGTCCTTAAGGGTCAATATGACCTCCAAGACCTCCTGCACCGTAACCCTATCCTCGCCTAGATCCAACCCTCCACCCATCCCTTCTAGGCAGGGTACCCCAGATAAGAAAGTATCCATATCAGCACCTGAGACCTGTTCCCCACCCATGAAATCCCTAAGATAATTTTTCACAATTTCCCACAATCCCTCGGTGTGTCATCAGGTCCCGCCACTCATTTTGTAAACATGAAAAATGAGATTTATTTTTCCATTCCTTACAGGCTGAACAAGGGTCAGAAAAAGGAGATTTGTGAGTGCCAAGATTTAACTTAGACTGTAGTGTGGTAGATCTACCATATTGCACCTCCCGCATTTGCATTTTAATTTGCAAAATTTGCTCCGTTAAATCCTCTCTAGTGAGATAATCCTCCAAAAGTCTATAAAGCTGTCCCCGTAACTTTAGATACATCATTAATTTCCTCTGTGCACAGGACTTGCCATAATCCTGAGCCCATTTAGCTATAACACGCTTGGTATCAACCCACCACAAAAAAAGATCCTCATACAACCCTATCACAGAGGCTCGAGCCACAAATACAGAGGCCAAACTTATTCTAATTGCTGCAACCTCCAGACAAGAGACATTCATTTTCCAGCGGCTGGAAGGTTGTACAACACCCATCTCTGTGCAAACAATAATTTTAACCACAAGGTGGTCAGAAAATTCAGTGGGTATAGTCAGTGTTTTAACCACCTGAATTATTTTTGTCACAAAAACATAATCTGTCTTACTACTGAGAAGGCCCTTAACATAAGTAAACTTAACCAGTGGTTGTGCTACACTAAAACAGTCAGTCAATTCTGCAGTTTCAATACATTGCAAAAGGGCAGCTGAATCACAATATACGTTTTTTCCAACCTGCCCCCGGTCTAGAATATCGATTGAACAATTAAAATCCCCCCCAAGAAACACATTTCTAGCAGTTGCCAAAAATGGCTGAATGTCTCTCCAAAGCTGGACTCTTTCCGCCTTAATCTGGGAACCATACACCACTACAAAATGGTTTGGCTGATGATGTCTTATTCCATCAATAATCAGTGCCCTTCCAGGTTGTAAATCCACAATTTTCTGGAACTGAAAATGAAACCCATAAAACAAAATCCCAATCCCATCCGCCCTGTCTGGCCCAAAGGACCAATAAGAAGGCTCCCAAACCCATTCCCATTGGGCCTTACTAACCATTGCCCCAGAGTTAAACTAAGTCTCCTGGACATAAATGACCTCACATGCAAACTCTCTAAATTGGGTAAAGACAGCAGCACATTTTACACCATGGAGAATGCTGTGAACATTAACTGTAGCTAAAGAAAAGAGCACCATAATGAATTACTGTGAAAATGAAAACACAAAATTATTAAACATTCTTCTTTTTCTTCTTCTTTTTTCTCTTCACCCCCCCCCCCCAGCTTTCTCCATTTCCACATCCCCATGGTCATTTTGTGACAAAAGTCCAGAGCCAGCATTGGCCTCACTGCCCTCACCACCTCGTTCATCACCAGAAGGCGAACCCAGAACCTCGAATAGATTAGTTGTTTCCATTACAAAGTCTGCACTCTTCTGACTCCTTAAACTATGTCTCCTATACGAAACTGAAGGCCACTCTGGTGCACGGGGGGAGGGGCATATGTAAATCAGTCTCCTGCTCCATATCCACGATCACAGATGAACCCATCTCCTGAGCCCCAGGGGCTAACTCCTGATGGTCCAAGGCACCCAGTATGGATGTAGCCGAAACAACTGTAGCATTAGAATCCAAATTTACTGTAACAGCAGACGAGGCCTTCAGGCTAGAGAGGTCATGTACTAGGGGAATCTCTGCAACAAGACTTGAAGCAGGGGGCAGTGGAGGGGGCTGCTTCAGCTTGCTGCGCCTTTCCAATAAGATCATCCGGATCGGTGCTCCTGCTGTTATTCCTGGCAGCCCAAGGGCAATTCTGAAACATGTGCCCATAGTCCTCACACAGGTTGCACAATACATGACTTGAGCATTGAGAGTTACTGTGACAACATTCTCCACACAGACCACACCGAATTGTGTCCCAGACATTCAAAAGGTGGGTTCGAGACCCACATCGATAGCAGGCTTTGGGGTGCCCCGGGTAATGCATATACCACAGTCCCTCCCCAAAAAGAAAGTACTGGGGATATGAAAAACGCCTTCTTCAGTGTGCCTGAGTTTCACCTTAAACTGCCAACCCCCCTGTCCAGAGAAACTCTGAATCAATGATTGCCTCTGGGGCACTCAGCACATCACATGGTTGATTTAACCAGTGAGAGATATCCCCGACATGAACATTTTCGTTTCTAAACATGATCGTGCTTGATCTTATTGTAGGTTTGGTTAATGGAATAGCTAAGAAGGGTACCCAAAGAGGAGAACACTTTAGTTGATTATACTTAATCCAGAAGTGATCCAGGCCCTTCATTGACCTAAAACTCACATCAAACACGTCTTCCCCTGAGACATGAATGAGAGCATAAATTTCAGATACCACAAACCTCATAGACACTTTGAGTAGCTGCCTGCCCACATACAGTCTGTCAGGAAAGGTGTCTAAGGCCCCTTTAAACCTAAGACGCACAGCATTGCATCTAGGAGTAGGTTCAACAAAGGATGAGAATCTAGCAGTTCTGGGGGAGCCCCGAGGGGGGTTCAGTATCCCCATTTCGCCCTGACCCTGGCAGGCCATTTCACGAAGAGGCATTACTGGCAGCCACAGCGGCCAAATACAGTCTTGCATCTGAATCCCTCGTCTGCACATTCACAGGTCCCTGCTTCCTCTGTTCACCTCGCTTACCAGTCCCTGCAACCTCAGACGGCAATAGATGTATAGAATCTCCACTGGCAGCAGCAACCCCAGTTAAAACAGTAACCAAAGGTCTGTTTCAAGAGACTGCCTGGGTCTCACCTGAGCCCACCCCCGAGCAGTAACTTCCACTGGGATTGTGGTAGGGTCATGTACAGAAGTGTCCATATGACCTTTCCCCTGAGCCACACATCCCCCACCTGGGCCTTGATTCAAGACAGCACCCAAAGGACAGTCATTTGCAATATTTACACTACCCTCCAATGGAACCAAGGGACTAGGCTGCACCTCCTTAATTGCATCTTCTGGTGTGAATACCTCCCAATTCAGGTGTGGTAACTGTTTACCGCCCGCCACCTGCATCCATCCCGCTGATAACAGAGCTTGTTCCAGAGACCAGTCTGCTTGTTGCTGCACCCCGCCCATCAGTCCAAACGTGTGGACTACCGCTTCTGCCACAGTAAACTGCAGGGCCTCTGGCAACAATTTTGGGACACACTGTGGTCCGACACACAAAACAGACCCTCCAGGCTCTATACCACTGGTCCTAGTTCCGCAGTAGCCTCCACAGGCGCCGACTCATCTCTAGCCTGAACCACTCCCTCCCTTCCTTCTGCTGTCCAGCCTCTTCTCCCTTCAACAATTTCTGCACCATCCGGTGTTTTTCCTCCAAGACCAATTCCAACTGAGCAGAAGCCATCCCGATGTCCAGCTGTGATGTATCCATTCGGGAGTTGCCCAAATCCATATCCGAGTCCACGGAAGCCTCACAGCTCCCAGTAAGTTCTTCCACCGAACTCTCAAAAACAGCCGATGCTGTAGACAAAAAGATCCTCCTCATCCATGTCCTCACACTCCCGGGTAAGCTTCACCATTGCAGCCATCTGCTGCTGAAGCTCAACTGTCTCCTCCGAGGCCATAATTCAAATGATCCACAGTGGATCCGAAGTGCCCACTACAGAACAGTAGGGGAATTTCCCCGGTGTCCTGGCCAAATTTCCCTCATTCACTGAGAATACCACCAACAGCTTAAAAGAAATCTGGTTCAGTTTCAGTTGGCATCCATCTGTATCTCCCTCCCCCTGGGATGAGGCTTAAATAGGCAAAAAAGTTGTCTAGTCCTCCTTCCCGGTCAACAAAAACTAAATAAATAAATAAAAATAAATAAATGGAAACGGTCAACACAAAGGGCCCCGACACTGAAGTTTGGGGCTGGTCCCAATGTGCACTTTGTGTGCAAACAAATGTT
This sequence comes from Neoceratodus forsteri, assembly GCA_016271365.2. NCBI lineage: Eukaryota > Metazoa > Chordata > Ceratodontiformes > Ceratodontidae > Neoceratodus > Neoceratodus forsteri. The sequence goes on from CM028132.1 coordinate 758,855,542, forward strand.
TGTTTACTTACTGTTTACTGTAGTATAATAGATTATAAATCTAATTAAGTATTCATGAGCCTAGTGAGGCTCCTGATTGGCTACTGGATTGGTCATCAACATCTTATAAATAACCGATCCAGCTGCAAATTGACACTGTGTGGCACACAGGGCTCGTGTCATAGAGCTAAAACCTAAATAAACCCAGCAAAAATTTAAGTTGTTATTGCGATTAGACTTATAATCTCAGTAACAACCTCAAAGTCGATCATTTCCTTGAATTAATGTATATCACACTAATTTTTTGTAGTTCTAGGCTGACATCTTCTTCTACTACAAATCCCAGAATCCCCTGCAGCTTGGGGTTAGAGCATTAGGCAGCAGTGGGAGATTCAATAGCCTGCAGTGCATGTTAGAGCTTTTATAATCTCTGATCAAATGTTTTCTGGGACTGCTTTTCACCAGGGGCTAAGTACAGTCATCTGTAACTGTATTTAGCCCCAGGAAGACAGTGGGATCAGCAAGCAAAAAATCAGAGCTTATATAAACTCTAACATGCACCACAGGCTATTGAATCTCCCACTGCTACCTACTTCTCTGATGTCAGTTGCAGGAGATACTGGGATTTGTAGTAAAAGAAGATGTCAGCCTAAAACCAAGCATAATGAGTGTGATATAATGTACTGTACTACACTAAACAGTAAGTAGACCAAAATGTTTTTGTACACAAAGTGCTCATTTGCACTAGCCCCACACTTGAGTGTGGGGGCCCTTTGTACTGACTGTTCCCCTTTGATAAAAACTAAAAATAGCCTAGTGTGTATTTTTATGGCCCCTGTTTTGCCCACAGAGGTCAAACCAAAAGCTTAGATAAATGTTAAACACTTTCCCTGTACACTATCATATTATGTGCCCACATGCTGATCTTTACTCATCTCCTGGGTGTCCCTAATCAAATCAATCAATCAATCAAAATCTTTATTTATCCAGGCGAACATCATTGAGCAGAGCTCTTTTACAAGATGTACCTGGTTAGAACAGGGTCGGGTAACATCCATCATAAAAACATATAAATAAGTATATAAACACAAACACAATGGTGCAGTAATAGGGGAGTCAAATGATAAAAGGAAGACAAGGCAAGCCATAACAGAGGAGGATTCAAATACAAGGGGGCAGGTCCACCATTGACCCATGCAACTGTATATAAACCATGTTCTCTGTATAGAAGTACCAGTTAGTTCATTTACCAGGGGCAGTCTCTAGTACTAGCCATGAAAATGGCTTGGAGAACCACCAACTAATGGCAGATGGGGTACCAGGAGGGGTATGTAATATGTAAGCGAAGGATAAACATTGTGAGAAGTGAAGTCCCAAGAATAGGTCGGGTAGAACTGATTCGGCGGTGGGGGCCTACAGGGAGAGGGAAAGGGGAGTTAGGACTTTTATAGTATGAGTGCATGTAGATTGTGGATGAGTTCAGTATAGAGTTGTAAAAATAAGGCTGGAGAAAGCGGGAAGATAGACCAGTATCAAAGGGAGGACAGAGGCATCAAGGTATTACATGAAAGCATGATGACAGACCAGGGCCAAGGAGGAGACAAGCACTAGAAGTAATTCGTTCATGGTTAAATGGTACAGTTTAGCATGATGACAATTCATGGTCATGGGAAACAATTGCACTGATCATTTCTGAGACGTGAATATAAGAGCTTGAAAGATGAGATGCCAATGGGTGACCTCAGTTTCAGTTTTTTTTTGCAATTTATTCCACAAGGAGGACAGTGTAAAGCTTATAGCAGCCCTGCCAATGTGAGAGTTAACTTTGGGAACCATCAGTAGGAGAGATCTGCAACTTCTCAGGGCGTAATTGCCTATTGGTTTTATAGGAAGACAGAATGTAATGTATTTGGGCAGTTTTTTGGAGATGGCTCTCAGGGTCCATAAGGCTGCATTTTTATCACGCCTGAATTGATGAGAACTCCACCCCACTGATTGATATAGGGAGCAGTGGTGAGTGGAATAAGGCAGGCCTGTGATGAACCTCAAAGCTCTATGATATAATGTGTCAAGTTGGGTGAGGTAGGAAATGGGACAGTGACTATAGAGGATGTCAGCATAATCTATCAAGGATAGAAAGGTTGATTGTACCAGCTGTAGTTTGGCATCTCTAGTTAAGAAGCGGGCTATCCTAAAGAACAGGCCAAGTCTCTATTGTAATTTTTTGAGTAATTCTTCAACGTGCTCTATAAAAGAGAGCCTATGGTCCAGCCATACTCCCAGGTATTTGAATTTAGGGACAAATTCCAACTTCTCGCCAAGAATTGTAGTGATCTGCAGCACAGGATCTGATAGGGCTGAATTTACCATTTGGGCAGAGGGAGAAAAGAGCATCGCTTTTGATTTCTTGGCGTTAAGTAATAGTTTTTTGTTTAGGAGTTGGTGTTATAGCAGGTTGAACTCAGATTGAAGGTCATTACATGCAGATTGTAATGACAGGCGGCTTACGTAAAGAACTGTGTCATCTGCAAACAGATGAATGTTGGCCTTAGTTATGCTTTCATCAATATTGTTGATGTATATTGCAAACAAGATCGGTCCTAAGATAGAACCCTGGGGAACACCTCTTAGGAGAGGTTTAAGAGTTGAGAGATCTCCTTCCACTTTCACCTGCTGGAAACGATCAGAGAGGTAGTTGTTGAAGCACTGTAAAGATAATGGGTCAGCACCTAGTGAGGTCAGGGAAGAGAGTAGCAGAGAATGGTCAACAGTGTCAAAGGCCTTGCTCAGGTCCAAGAATACGGCGCAGGTGTAATTCCTGTTGTCTAGCTCTCTTTGCCAGTCATTAGTCACTTTGGCAAGTGCTGTGATGGTGCTGTGTTAAGCTCTAAACCCTGATTGGACTGAATTAAGCAGGTTATTAGCTTCTAGATACTGCCTCAGCTGGTTACGTACGACTTTTTCCAGTAATTTTGACAAGACCGGGAGAATCTAAATTGGTCTGCAATTATTTAGATCACAGGGATTTCTGGACTTGAACAGGGGTATGATGTGCGCTGTTTTCCCATATTGAAGGAATGGATCCTTGAATTAATGACAGGTTAAATAAATGGGTTATGGGCACGGCTAACACATGGATGGCCACCTTCAAAAAATATGGGTCGAGGGTATCCGCACCAGCACTTTTTTTTACATCCAGTTTTAGCAATAGGTCTTCAACTTCTTACAGAGTAGTAGGACGCAAGGAGAAGACTGAATCGGTGACGTAGGATCTGCACCTTGATTATCCACCTGAGGCGTGTCAAATTTGCAGAGATTGTCGAAGGCTAAGCCTGCAGTCTAAAGTGATTATTGAAGGCATCCAGAACTTCCAGTCTGTCACTAATGGTGTTATTGTTTAAGGAGATTTCGTCAGGTAGTGAGCCACCGGACGTGTGACCAGACAAGTCCTTGATGGTTTTCCAAAATTTTGTAGGATTTTTGGAGGCAGAGATAAATTCAGAATAATAGTATGCGGCTTTTGTATCTCTAGCCATTCTAGTACATGAGTTTTGTGCCCTTTTGAACTTGCACCAGTCCACAGCGGACTGGGTTTTGCCTGATTTTTTCCATAGGTTATCTCTTTCAGTCAATGCAGATTTTAATAATGGTGTGAACCATCTACATGCATTTTTTGCTATTCGCACCTTAACTATAGGGGCATATTTATTTAGGGCGTCTAGGATAATTTTGCTGAATATGTCGAATGCTGATTGCGTGTTTTTTGCCAAATAGAACTCTTGCCAATACAAGGAGTGTTTCTTTTCATTTATGTAGGCAGTGAGATCAAAGTTCCATCTAGATATCTTGGCAGCAAACTTCGGCGAAGTAGTAGGTTTGTTGCTTGATCTTATGCAAGCAATAAATGAGTGATCACTGATATCACTAAAGAAGGTTCCAGCAAAGGAGAAGAGATGTGGTTTATTCACTAGGATAACATCTAGCAGGGAGCTGTTATCCACGTTCTTTTTATTTACTCGTGTTGTTTCGACAGTGAGTTGCGATATTCCATGGGTGTCACAGAAAGCTACGAGAGGAGCGGCGGTTTTAGATAGCCACTCTAAATTAAGATCCCCAAGAATAATTATTTCTGAGGATTGTTGTTAGATGATATTACTCAGATGAGGTAACAATTGTAGATCGACAGAAGGAGGTCTATAGCACCCTATGACACATAATGTTGAAGTGTGCGAGATGGTGACTTGAAGAGACAGACATTCATAAGCATTTGCAACAGATAAAGCACTCAGACAGGATGCCGTATACCTATCCTTGACATAGATGGCAACCCCTCCACCCCTGGAGTGTCTGTCTGCTCTAAATAGTAAATAGTTAGGGATATTGACTTCCCTGTCCGAGGTGGCCGGTCTAAGCCAGGTTTCTGAAACCACTAGGATGTCTGGTCGAGTATGGAGGACCCAGGCCTGGATCATGGAGAACTTTTTTAACAGACTGCATACATTAATGTGGAGGAAACTCATGCCTTTCAGTGTGGCAAGGTCAGAGCTAGAGAGGAGTGAGCTGGAAAGCGGGGGAGGGGTTTATGTATATTTAATCAGGACCAAGGGGAGGGCCTGGGTGGGTGGGCGAAAAATTAGCAGCTAGGGCTCCCTTCCTGCAGGTAATCAGTCCCTGAGGGTAAGTCTGTACCGCGTTTCTGTGAGGGGCTGGTGGCTTCAGACCTGGACTGCAGGTGGTAGTCTGGCAAGTTGGGTTCGTCAGAGAACCACGGCTGTGGCTCTCAGACTACCTAGAAGGAGAAGGCAGAGGAGAATTAAATAAGAAAGTCAGAGGGGGTGGGGCTGCTCGTGGAGCTAAAAAGAAATGCAAACTGGCTTAAACGAGGGGGGGTGTTGCAGACCAAGATGTTAGGCAAGGTGCCGCCAAGTCTGAGTGGGCAATAACAGGGCTATTTAAAACACAATACTAGCGTAAAAAGGTGAAGGGGGGGGTTTCAGAGGCCTGAGCTGAGATCACTACTGGTCTTATGAGGAACACAATACAGGCATTTACATTAAATCAGAAAACTTCAGCTGTAAAATACAAACAAGACAGTTTTAACAGAAAACATAATCTAGCACAATATAATCAAACATTAACAGTGCAGAGCTATATGGAGCCAATCGGAGTGCTCCTGGGACTGACTGCAGCCAGTGGCCCACAGCAGTAAAGGACTCTGGATTTAAACCCAGAGACAACTGTCCTCATGTAAAGAAAGCAAAAATTGGCAGCTGGGGCTCCCTTCCTGGAGGTAATCAGTCCCTGAGGGCAAGTCCATACCTGCGTTTCTGTGAGGGGCTGGTGGCTTCAGACCTGGACTGCGGGTGGCAGTCTGGCAGGTCGGGTTCATCAGAGAACCACGGCTGTGGCTCTCAGACTACCTGCGTTTCTGTGAGGGGCTGGTGGCTTCAGACCTGGACTGCGGGTGGCAGTCTGGCAGGTCGGGTTCATCAGAGAACCACTGCTGTGGCTGTCAGAATACCTGTTTCTGTGAGGGGCTGGTGGCTTCAGACCTGGACTGCGGGTAGCAGTCTGGCAGGTCGGGTTCGTCAGAGAACCACGGCTGTGGCTCTCAGACTACCTGCGTTTCTGCGAGTGGCTGTTGGCTTCAGACCTGGACTGCGGATGGCAGTCTGGCAGGTCGGGTTCATCAGAGAACCACTGCTGTGGCTGTCAGAATACCTGTTTCTGTGAGGGGCTGGTGGCTTCAGACCTGGACTGCGGGTGGCAGTCTGGCAGGTTGGGTTCATCAGAGAACTATGGCTGTGGCTGTCAGACTACCTGCGTTTCTGTGAGGGGCTGGTGGCTTCAGACCTGGACTGCAAGTGGCAGTCTGGCAGGTCGGGTTCATCAGAGAACCACGGCTGTGGCTGTCAGACTACCTGCGTTTCTGTGAGGGGCTGGTGGCTTCAGACCTGGACTGCGGGTGGCAGTCTGGCAGGTTGGGTTTGTCAGAGAACCATGGCTGTGGCTGTCAGACTACCTGTGTTTCTGTGAGGGGCTGGTGGCTTCAGACCTGGACTGCGGGTGGCAGTCTGGCATGTCGGGTTCGTCAGAGAACTGTGGCTGTCAGACTACCTGCATTTCTGTGAGGGACTGGTGGCTTCAGACCTGGACTGCGGGTGGCCATCTGGCAGGTCGGGTTCATCAGAGAACCACGGCTGTGGCTCTCAGACTACCTGCGTTTCTGTGAGGGGCTGGTGGCTTCAGACCTGGACTGCAGGTGGCAGTCTGGCAGGTCGGGTTCATCAGAGAACCATGGCTGTGGCTCTCAGACTACCTGCATTTCTGTGAGGGCTGGTGGCTTCAGACCTGGACTGCGGGTGGCAGTCTGGCAGGTCGGGTTCATCAGAGAACCACAGCTGTGGCTCTCAGACTACCATCCCATTTCTAATCTGATAACCAAAATAAAAATTTTTTACAGGCTGAAACTTGTATACAGTATGTTTATCATTTTAAATGACTATGCTGTTTACCTAAACTACATGGTCTGAAGCGTGTGTGTCTACCTGAATATGCATAACAGTTTGTCACAGCCTTGGATGTCCATTCCAGGAAACATGCTGGTTCTGGGTTGCTGTACTGCAGGGTCCACTCTCTTTGTGAGTTCTGTGGTTTCCAACCATCCTAGTCAGGGATTGTTACTGCTTGTCACTCAAAGAGTATGGCTGTATAGAAAAGATGGACTCCAGAAATGTATGTATTTATTTATTTGTCAAAATCAGTTTACAACCTTTGAGCCAGGGGCTCGTTTCCAAAGGTACCTCGTCACATTGAGGACAAACATAGCATTTTAGGTTACATAGCACAGGTTTTCTCAAATAGGTGTTCATCAGAGGCGCCATGTCACACTGAGGTCAAACAAAATACATTTGAGTTACAGGGTACAAGTAATTGAAATAGGTCTTACACAAGTTGGTTTCATATATTGAGCAATCTACTGGCATTACCATAAAACAGCAGGCACTGGCCAGGTTATACATAGGTATGGTGTGCTGGGAAGAGGTGGATGGGTGGGCTAGGTGGAGAGCCACCCGGCGGCGTTGTCACGAGTGGAGAGGTCGAGGTCGGGCCTCATTCAGAGACAGGAGCAGCTACGAGTGTTGAAGAGTTGGCTTCGAAGGGTGGTTTTGAATTTGGAGATAGTGGTGGCATTGGTGATGGGGGCAGGAAGAGAGTTAAACCAGGATGGGGCTCTGTAGCAGAAGGACCTCTGACCATGAGTGGTTCTTGATCTGGGGACCAGTAGAGCGGTCTTGTTGGAGGACTGTGTTGCAATAGTAGGTGGGATCCGGTGGATGGATGCAGTCTCCCCTGGAGGGGAGAGCCTGAGTAGGGTTTTTTTTGTGAGGAGGCAGGTTTGATAGTGAAGCCTTTCGTCAAGGGTAAGGAGTTGAGCATCGTCATACAGTTGACAGGTGTGTGTGAGCCTGGGGGCACCAGTAATCAGTCTACAAGCCTTATTTAGGCTGTAGTAAAGTTACTCACCGTAACTTTTGATCTTCAGGAGAATCTTCTCCATTGAGCCACACTCGCCCACCCTCCATCCCTGGATGCACTTCTGTTGTTAGTCGTTCATATTAGTAATCTTTCCCTCCTCATATAGGTATGGGCTGTGAAGATGCTTGTTGATCTTACTTCGAGGGGGCTCTTGCAGCAGGCAGCACAGTAAGGACTCAGATGCCAGGTGCCAGGACCACACAGAAAACTTCTAGCTAGCAGTCATAGTCCTAGCCCAACACCAGTTTTTTTCCCGCCGTCGACCTGCACAAGTCGGACCTCCACAGACGCCTGCTTCAGTCGACTGCCATTTTCTTCATGATTACCCGTGCTTTAATATTTTTCACCAAAAAACTTTTATTTTGCTCTTCATTGCTTGTCTTCTTCTCCATCCTCCTCTTCAAAGTGGCGGCGGACAAAGTGTGCTTGCAACAAGCAGCTTCCCTCCAAGGATGGCCACTCTATTTGCCTGCTCTGTCTAGGCCCTGACCAGAGCACCGAAGCCTGCCAGCATTGCTAGGACTTCAACCAGGCCACAAGGAGACACTTCCAGAAGACCCTGCAAAACTTTCTTCTGCAGAAGAAACTAGCCGCAATGGAGAAGGAGCTCACAAAAGCACCTCTTCTTCCCCGGCCTCTGGAGAAAGGAGAAGAAGTCTGCCAGAAAGCATAAATGCCGGGACAAGCACAGGGACAGACCCCGGTCAGCTTCCCACTCTCAGTACCCACACAAGTCGGCAAATGACTCTGTATCTTCCTCCCTTGGGAGGTTGGTCCCTCCTCCACCGACAGCCCTCACTCCTTCTGGGCTTCCAGTGTTGAACCCTTCCGCCTCATCACTATCTCAGGTGGTGGTTCTTCGGGGCTTGGGACTTCTTTCTCTTCCTCTCAGCCCCTGATGCTCAGGCCCTTAGTACAAGTTGGTTATCATCTATGGAGCTCAACCAGGTCTTCGGGCAGCGGGTCTCGGTCCACCGCACCCCCAGTCCTGGCGTTAGCTAAGTTGGTCCTGGGTTCCGGGACCGATGCCATTAGGCAACGCCAGGAGCAGGCACTCACCTCCCCCACAGCAGTGACATCTCTGCCCTGCTCGGGACCTAGCTTCTTTGGACAGGTTTCCCTATCAAGGCTGGCACTAGCTGACTCACCAGACTGGCGTCAGCCTACGCCTGTCCAGTCAACCCCAACGACACCTCAACCATTGTTGCCTGAATATCAATGCTGGCTGGCCCTTTGGTCACTCCGCAGCTGACATGAGAGGGATCGATGTCCAGTCTGTTGACCCCTTCCAGACCCATGCCGGAAATTGTTACACCACAAGGACCGATGCCAGGTAACCCGGCACGACAGAAACTGACACCTGGGTTTCCGACACCACAGGGGCACCCCACTCCTAACTCACCAGCGGCACTCCCTCCTACCCACCTCAAAATCCACCCACAGATTATCAGGCTCTGTTTGCGGCATGCTGGGAGTTCTTCAAAGCCAAGGAGGCCCCATGGACCCTCCCCGCTCCTTCGCCAAAGGGGCCTTCTGATCACCCTGACAAGACCAAGGACCTCAGTCTCCACCTCCTAGGTTGCCTTCCCCAGTCCCGGATGGAGCAGGCACCAGCTACCTCCGGTCCCCCGGGGGAGGACACGCACTGATGTAAGCACCCTCACTCACCAACGCCAGCCCCAAACTCAAATGAGTCTGGTAGGTGTTCCTCATCCTTGGATGAATCCAAAGGCTCACATCTGTCTTCAGGCCCAATGAGACCCCAAGGTCTCCCCCGAATGATCCCATCTTCATGGATGTCATGAGGCACATCCAGTCCCTCATGGGTTGGGAGACAGAGGAATAGGATGCTGAGTGCTGTTGCCTGGCACTCTTTCTCCATAAAAAGGAGACTCTTCTCACTGTGGTCACTCCCTTTATTGAGTCTTTCTTGGATGTTCACAAAGCTGCTTGGAAACATCCCTTTTGTACTCTGACTATGGCCTAAAGGGCAGACCGACTTTACCATGCCCCAAGGGAGAAGCCCTTTTATGGGGAGCAGCCAGAAGCCGACTCGGTGGTCATGTATGCCGCCCATGACCGTACAAAGAAGCCCAGGCATCTTACTACTCAGCCTCCAGACAAAGATTCCAGGCAGGTGGACCAATTCAGCAAGAAGGTCTATGCTGCAGCTACCTTGTCGGCCTGTTCTCTGAATTTCCTAGCCCACATGGTCCAATACCAGAATGCCCTGTGGGACAAGGCTCTGGAGGTAGTACAGACTTTCCCTGAAGCCCCAGGAAAGGCAGAGCTGGGTCATATGCTTAAGTCTGGCTCTGATGTGGGCAACCATGTCCTCAAAGCCTCCTATGACATGGGTGACTCAGCTGGTAGGGCAGCGGCTACAGGCATCTGCATTCACCGATATTTTTGGCTTAGAGTCTCTGCTTTTCACAAGATGTTCAAACCAAAATCCTGGATGCACTGTTCAGGGGTTCTGTTCTCTTTGGCAAGGATACCCAGAACTTTTTTACTCGCCTACAGGAGTCAGGCAAAGCCATGCGATCAGTACATTATATGTACCGCTCCCAACCTAAGTCCACCCAGCATCAATCCTTTTGCCAGTCACCAGACAGCAGCCTAAGGGCCAGCATGCCAGAAGCACCTTCAATCTTAAGGCCACCTCCCAGGCGACAGGAGGCTCAACCTCAAGGGCCCCTAGAACCTCTTCAGCTGTTCTGCCCCTCCCAGGCACTTCCACCTGACTCTCTACCCGACCCCCCCTCTCCCAGCCAAGTCTTTGGGGGAGGCAATGGAGGGGGTCGCTTTTCATTATACCTAGACCTGCAAAGCCCCCATTGTAGTTCACAGCATACGCAACGCTCGAACAGCCATCATCTCCATGTTCCTAGATGCCGGACAGCCCAGGGGCAACACTCATTTGACTACAGAGCACCTCACTGGTTTAATATTCTTCATAGTGATATAACTACCCTACCTAAATTGGGACCATTCAAATGGAAGTTATGCTAGCATCTCACCGCCAACAGTTCTTGTGACTGCTTCATCTGAGACTCCCGTCTACTAGCATTCAGTCTTCTCCTCACAACTGGATAACCCTGTATCTCCGCTGTTACCTCAATAATTCCGAGGCTACCCCCCTTTTCACAGACAAGGCCCCTGGCTAACCCCCCATACACCTCACCTCCCGCCCCTCCCTCTCCCACATCAGCTTGACAAGGCTTATGGTTGCCACTTCCTACCTTTCTTAACCCCGGTCCACCTCCCCTGTCTACACTTCCCACACCAGCTTGACAAGGCCTATGGCTGCCACTTCCTACCTTTCTTTCTCCCATCTTTATCCTTCCCCTTTCGTCTCACTTTCCTCCTTTTAGAATGATAAAACTGCATATATATATATATATATGCACTTTATTTTACTGTTTTTGGAAACGTTGCACTTTTCCTCCTTTGTATGTTTTGTCTCCCCTCCCCACTGACGTGGAACGTTTGTAAATGAGCTGTCTGTACTCAGAGGTACTGTAATCCGAGAATGAATGAATGAATAAATAAATAAATAAGATTGCACAGGATAACCTCAAACCAATGGGTTCTCCAGCTTGTGGAAAGGGGGCATACTCTAGAATTTCTGGAGATCCCCCGACAACCCTCCCTCGCACTCCCAATACCCTCAGACCCACATCTCCCGCATCCAGGAGGAGATTCAAGCGCTCCTGCGAAAACAGGCCATGGAACCCATTCCGGCAGCTCAAAGAGGGAAATGATTCTATTCACATTTCTTTCCGGTTCCAAAGAGAACAGGCGACTTACATCGCATCCTCGATCTCAGCCACCTCAACCTTTTCATAGAATACAAACATTTCAGGATGTTCACTGTTCACAGCCTTCTCCCTCTTCTTCATCAGGGAGATTGGCTCTGCTCTCCAGACATGCAGGATGCTTATCTGCACATCCCGGTCTTTCCAGCCCACAGGAGGTTCCTTCGCTTTTGCTTTCAAGGAAACCATTAAAACCCCAAGAAATCTTACTGTATTCTGACATATGCAGTATGGTCTCATCATAGGAGTGCCTCGGAGCCAAAATGGTTAATAGAACCTATGCTAATGATGGAATGCTAGGCTGGAGCTAGGTTTTCAAACCACTGTCCCTGGAATACATCCTGCAACCGTCAAATTCTTTACTCTGCTTGCCTAAGTAAGACGTCTCGGAGAGCTCTCCTTCATCGGTCTTGAAGATTTTCTCATTTTTTTAAAGTACTTTATATTTCTGTTTGTTTTAACAGCACTTTCCTTGGTTTTACAGGTAGATTAGTCTAGATTTAGTGTTATTACAGTAAGTTTTTCGGTGCCTTGCCATTTCATCGCAACCAGGAGGGAACCAAACCTTTGTTTATATTTTTAAGGTAAATTTTCTTTTAAAACTACTTCTCTGGAGGGATTGAGTGCCCAACGGTGGCTCTCCCTCTCTGGGGAGGGTTGCAGGTCTGTCCCACTGCTCTGTCGCCACCTCCTGGGTGAACCCGGGATTGGCGATGCAGATCGGGACTCAAAGAAAGGGAGGGGCAGCGCCAGCCGAAAGCCCGGGAAGGAGTTGCGTCTCCATGCATGCCTCCTCATTGGCTCTCCAAGTGTGCTGGCGACTGCAGGGGCAGGGGTTCACCAGAACAGGAGAAAATGGAGCCCGTCACTTCTAGGTGATGACTCTTCTGAAGCCAGACCGCGTCACCAGTGCTTACTGGGGCAGACTCTGCTGTGTCTCACTCGCTCTACCATTGTTAGGGGGAAGGCTTGGGAGTTCCCTTCCGCCGGCCCACCCAGGGGGTATACCGAGCTACCTGAGGGTCTCTGAGCAGACGGACACTCTAGAGGCAGACTCCTGGGGGCATCATGGGACGTCGGGAAGGCGACTTAAGCAGCTCTGAATGAGTGGAAGGACAGTGCAGTAAGCGGCTAAACACAAGATTAAAAAAAAAAAAAAACTACCTCTCTGGGCCGGTTATTTGATTTTGTTTAATTTCTGAAAGGAACTGGGGTAGCTCTCGGTTCTTTTATTGGTCGCTGAACCGACCGCAAAAAAAGAAAAAGAGTTTAGTCTTTGTTTACTAGTGTGGGTATCTGACTCACAGAAACCCAGCTTCAGTGTTTTTTTCTTTTGTTATGTCACTGCCCAAGAAAAGAACCAGCCCTATGGGTTTTCAGCATCGTACAGAGTGTGGTGAACCATTTGCTAAAGCTGATCCACACCTAATTTGTGTTTTCTGCCTAGGGTTTGACCACCTGTACACAGATTGTGAAATTTGTAAAAACTTTCCTCAGTCTACGCTCGACAGGCGTTTGAACCGACTGAGAGAGAAAATGTCCGATATGGCTGCTGATCCGGCCTCGGATAAACCATCTCTTTCTCATCCTAAAAGGAAACCCAAGAAACCAGTGAAGGTTCCTTGGGTAGAAATTGAACCGCAGATACTGCCTCTGAACCGGCAAGTGACTGGGTAACTAGACAGTTGGACAAGGGCCATGCAGTGGATGTCCTGTTTCTGGACTTCAGTGAGGCATTCGACTTAGTGCCTCATGGGAGGCTGGGTAGTACGCTGGCAGGTACAGGTGCAGAGGTGAAAATGGTGGGATGGGTAGTAAACTGGTTACAGGGAAGGCAGCAGAGGGTGGTGGGAGGGGAGCTCTCATCTCCAAGGGCAGTGACAAGCGGAGTACCGCAGGGCTCAGTGCTTGTTTGGGTTGTTCATATCAGACATCTTAATGGGCATCAAGAGCAAGATCCGTTTGTTTGCAGATGACACCAAGATGGGAGCAGTAGTGGATGACCTAGGAGGGTGGCATGGGTTGCAGGATGATCTGTCAAAATTGGAGACCTAGTCAGACACCTGGCAGTTGGGGTTCAATGCCAAAAAGTGCAAGGTGCTACATTTCGGGCTAAAAAAGACAAGAAGGAGCTACTAGCTGGTGGGGGGTTCAGCTAGCCGTGAGAGAGGAATAGAAGGATCTGGGGGTGATTATAACGGGCTCAATGAACAACTCAGCACAATACAGAAAGGCAGCTGCAAAGGACAACAGAATGCCTGGTTGTATTGCCAGGGGTATATCTTCAAGGAGAGGGGAGGTGATCTTGCCATTGTATAGGTCACTGGTTAGGCCACACCTGGAATACTGTGTGCAGTACTGGCGCCCATACCTGAAGAGGGACATTAAGTTACTGGAGGGGGTGCAGCGTAACAAAGATGATCCAGGGACTAGGGAACATACCCTATGTGAGCAGGCTGAGGGAGTTGAACATGTACTCACTGGAGGAGAGGAGAGATGGGGAAATATGATTGAAACCTTCAAGTACATGAAAGGAATAAACAAGGCAGGCACAGAGGGACTATTCAAGTTAAAGGGGGGGTAGGGACACTCGAGGTCACGATCTCAGATTGGAGGAAGGTTCAGGAGGAAATGAGAAAGACACTTTTAAAGAGAGTGGTGTCTGGGTAACACGCTGCCTGCAAGTGGTATCCTGAAAAACAGTGGACTGCTTCAAAAGGGGATGGGATAGGGTAGAGGGAGGGTCAGGGAGGGGAGGGAGGGGCAGCTGCAGTATAAGGGTTGCTAGCTGCACACTCAAGCAGACTCAATAGACCATAAGGCCTTTATCTGACGGCAAATTCATATGTTTGTAAGTTCTGCTAAAAAGGAAAAGAAGGAGAAACACTCGGGTAAGGAACCGAAACCGACAAGCCTGTCGGTTCCTACCACTGAGGAGATAGCTAACGCTATTGGAATTATCCAGGCGCAGCAAACCAGTACCGTGGTGCCAGTTCAGTAACCCAGTTCACAGCTCTGGGTTCAGGTCCTGGGTTCCTCCTTGGTTTCCAGTTCCTTTGAGCATTATTCTGAGGCTTATGTTGAGGATGAGGCTGATGATAAAGATGATGATGAGGACATTGGGGAGCCTCCCGAGGCTGATGTTTCCCCCTGATCCACAAAATCCTCACTCCCCTGACAAGGGAGCTGAGGATTTTTCTACACATTTTGCTTCTATGAAGCAAGTAGCACAAACTCTGGACCTCTCCACTCAGGAATCTACAGAGGGGGAGGAGGAACCAGATTATATGGCAGTGATGGAAGTGCCGGCAATTAAAAGGCTGTTATTGTCCATCCACAAATCTCCAAAGAGACAGGCCACTAGAATTTTGCAGACCCCCACTTCCATTCTACTAGCGGATAAGAGAATGGATAGGAAGTACTGGGTTGCTAAGGCTGGAGCGGAGTTCCTTTTTGGACATCCCAGCCATGAAGGGGTGGCATAGGCTGCTGCATGTGATAAAGCAGATAGTCCCCTGGCATCACACCTACCTGATAACGATTCTAGAAAGATGGATTCTATGGCTAAGAAGCCTTACCTGGGTTCTTCTTTGGCCATTAGACAGGCCACTTATATAACTTATGTTTCCAAATATCAAAAAAGTCTCTGGAACACAGTTTTAGAGATTGCCAAGGTTTGCCCTGCACACATGGCATCAGACCTGGCTGAAGCCGCAGAAAGGGGCATAGAGGCTTCAGAATGCCAATTTTGGATGGCAGTGGATGCCAGTGACACTGCAGCCAGGCAAATGGCAACTTCAGTGTCTCTATGGAGGTTTGCTTGGCTAGGTGGCCACTAATCTGTCCCAGGACACCCAGACAAAGGCCTTGGATTTTGCTTGTGTAACCACCCAGTCCCCTGGGGTTACTAGAATCTTATCAGTATTAGTGTTAGGAAGGTAGCAGGCAGCTGGTAGGGAGCTCAATGGGGCATCTTACATAATGACATCATTGTTTACTCAGCTAGCCTGAGGGAAGAATGATTAGATCATTCAGAACGCTCACAGCAGCATAAGCCACACTGTGTGTACAGTTGCTCTGGGGAGCTTAAAATGTTCAGTTTTGTGTTTGGAGTTGGAGTGTTCAGTGTGGAAGTGAAAGTGGCAGAAGGACTGCCAGTTGGGCTCTGATTTGAGGGCCCAGCATTTCTCACCCTAGTGGAGTGTCATTTCTAGCATCCAGTGAAGTGGCGGAGGTCAGTTCAACAGCAGGATTTCATGATTTCTACTCCAAGTGAAGTGGAAAGAACTACTTTTCCTCATTGGCTTCAAGGGGCAATCCCCTGAAGTTCATGTGTGTGTTTCAGCTGCCTTGGAAAGGACTTTAAGAGACTGATCTGCTACCCAGGGGAATTCCTTTTCTTTTGTTGTTCCATGCCCAGTGGATGGGACAACCAGTTGTAAGTACTGTTCTAGGAGACAGGATCTCCACATATTTAAGGGAATCATAGTCTGGTGTGTGTGTGCCCGTAGAGAAGGCTAGATCGCACCTGTCAGTGCCCCTAGTTCACCCAGGAGAGTGAATTTTCTGTTAAACTCTTCACCCAGGAGAGTGACTTTTCTGTTAAACTCTTCACCCAGGGGAGTGCAGTTTGTTCTTTGGTCACCCAAGTGAATGATGAATATGGAAAGTGTGTAACCACTAGCATTTCAGTGGGGAATGGGGGTTTCAGTGGTGTAACCCTGAAGAATGTCAGAGACTGTCGGTTGGGGCAGGGGGTGGGAGGAACGCCATCTAAAAGCTTACAAGGCAGGGCTTACAGGTTCATAAAGGGTACCAGTTTTACCTGAGCAAAGGCCAGTGCAGCAGGTTTAGGTGTGTGGCCAAGAAGTCCTACTTGGGTTCTTCTTTGGCCATTAGACAGGCCACTTATGTGGCTTATGTTTCCAGATATCAAAAAAGTCTCTGGAACACAGTTTTAGAGATTGCCAAGGCTTGCCCTGCACCCATGGCATCAGACGTGGCTGAAGCTGCAAAAAGGGGCATAGAGGCTTTAAAATGCCAATTTCAGATGGCAATGGATGCCAGTGACACTGCAGCCAGGCAAACAGCAACTTCAGTGTCCCTGCGGAGGTTTGCTTGGCTAATGGCCACTAATCTGTCCCTGTCCACCCTGACGAAGGCCTTGTATTTTCCTTTGAGCTCACATCCCTCTTTGGGAAGCAAACAGAGGCTTACATGAAGAAGATGGATGAGTACAAGGTAGCCTACAAGAGTGCTGCTGCTAAGGAGAAAGCAACAACACCTCAGAAGTACCAGAACAGAGGTGGTGGGGGTAGAACACACTACAGACCTTTCTTCCAGACTCCTGCCCTGCCAGCCTATCAGCATCAGAGAGGGTACTTCAGAGGCAGAAGGGGCAGCAGCCATGCTGGCCCCAGCACTCAGCCAAGTGCACAAGCAAAGCAGGCCCCCTGAGGGGTCTGCCAGGGTCGCTTCCCCACTGCCTGTAGGAGACAGGCTGGCTCACTATCTCTAGGCTTGGGAATCCATTACCACAGACAAGTGGGTCCTGAAGGTAGTGAGCTAGGGGCTCGCCCTCAGTTTCAAGGTCTTGCCCAGACTGAGGGCAAGAGTTTTCAGACCTGCCGCCCTATCAAAAGCAGTTCTGTGGGAGGCGGAAGTAGCAAAACTCCTTCAGGACAAAGCAGTAGAGCCTGTTCCCTTGACCCAAAGGGGAAGGAGAAAGGGTCTCTACTCAAGGTACTTCCTCACTCTAAAGAAAACAGAAGAGTGGTGACCCATACTGGATCTCAGACATCTAAACAAACATTTGACAAAGCCAAAGTTCAAAATGGTCACTTTGGCTAACGTTCTGCCCACACTCAGACAGGGAGATTGGCTGGCATCTCTGGATTTAAAGGATGCTTACTTCCACATTTTCAGGCAATCCCACAGAAAGTACCTCAGGTTCAGATTGCCATCAGGCCATTACCAGTTCAGAGCCATGCCTTTCGGCCTGACTTCTGCTCCAAGGGTGTTTACGCAGTGCCTAGCA
The DNA here is from genome assembly GCA_016271365.2 of Neoceratodus forsteri. Taxonomy (NCBI): domain Eukaryota; kingdom Metazoa; phylum Chordata; order Ceratodontiformes; family Ceratodontidae; genus Neoceratodus; species Neoceratodus forsteri. The sequence continues at coordinate 758,872,915 of CM028132.1, forward strand.
GTAGTGGTAACACACCTAAGGAGGCAAGAAGATAGTCTTCCTATACTTGGATGACTGGTTAGTGGTAGGCCAGATACCTCAGCAAATCAAAGATGCCCTGACCACCACTCAGGATACTCTGTGGGCACTGGGCTTCCTGGTAAACCAGAAAAAGTCAGTGCTGACACCAGTTCAGCTCCTAGAATTCATAGGGGTGGAATTGGACACTCTAAGAGGAAAAGCCTTCCTCCCTCAGACTAGTACAGTTGGCCAGCTCCTTCCAACTACAAACCCCCAGACCAGCAAGGCATTTTCTTCCGCTGTTGGGACACATGGCTGTGTCAACAGCAACAGTGTCAGGTTCCAGATGAGAGACATCCAGTTCCATCTCAGGTCTCACTGGTCTCAGAAAAGAGATTCCCTGTCAAAAATGATACCAGTCACAGGAACCCTTCTCCAAGCACTACAGTGGTGGCAGGAAAAGGACAACCTCAGGGAAAGTGTACCATTCCTTCAGCTGCCACCATCAGCAGTGTTAACAATGGATGCCTCCCTCCTAGGATGGGATGCCCACCTGGGGAGCACATCGCACATGGTACCTGGCTCCAGCAGGAGTCTCTGCTTCACATAAATCTGCTGGAACTCAGGGCAGTTTACATGGGCATTCAGTCCTTTGCCTCAGTGCTACAGGGCAAGGTGGTTCAAGTCAGAACAGACAATACAACCACAGTGTACTGCAGAAGCAAGGGGGCACAAGGTCGTTCCCCCTGTACACAGAGGCCATGAAAATTTGGAATCTGGCTTATTCCCTGGGGCTGTTTCTCTCAGCAGTCCATCTCCCAGGGAAGAACAACGTCCTTGCAGATGCCCTCAGCAGGATCAACCAGAATCACCACGAGTGGTCACTAAACAGACAGATCCTGCAAGCTGTGTTCCAGAGGTGGGGCACCCCAGAGGTGGACCTCTTTGCAGACCCAGACAATCACTAGCTGCCACAATTCTGTTGCAGGTCTCCTGCAGTCAGCACAGTCCCTCTGAATGCACTGCTGTTGGACTGGACAGGGAAGTTCCTGTACACCTTCCCTCCATTTCCCCTGTTGCTCAGAGTACTGAACAAGCTCAGGGCTCAACCAGCAACAGTGATCCTAATTACTCCAGACTGGGCCAGACAGCCCTGGTATTCTCTGCTTCTGACCCTGTCAATAGCCAATCCAATCTTCCTACCCAGGAGGCACAACCTATTGACCTCTTCTTAGGGCAGGATCCTTTACTCTAGTCTCCAGTCCCTCAGACTCGAGGCTTGGCTCTTGAGGACTTAGAGTATGCTAACCTGCAGCTCTCATTTTTTTCCCCAAAAAACTTTCTTTATGCTCCTTTACCATTGGCCTCTCTCCTGCATGGTCATGCAGTGTACTGGCTCTGTCCATCCAGCCTGAAACCCAGACAACCACTCTCCGATGGGGGGCACCCCTTTCTCTATGTGTAGCCACCCTGACCCCTCAGATCTGAGTCCTGCAAGGAAGGACTGCCATACTCCTTACTGGCGCTCTATCTATAGTACTGGAAGGGCTGCCGACAGGAGGAGGGACCAGAGCAGGCATCCTGCTGCCCAGCATTGGATGTGGGGCCGCAACTTCTAGACCCGCCTTTGCCTACCAATGGAAGTTGTTTTTTTTTTTCTTAGTTCCCTGGCAGTGCAGACGTGGAATGACATCCAGCACAACATGGGCACACTCCCGCACCCACTTGCAGGACATCCACCGTCGCTCCCTTACCCAGATGCGTGTTCCATGTCTTGCTGCACTCTTCCAGCCTCCACTGGGAGCTGCTAGAGCAGCGAGGAGCACCAACCACCAACCCTAGGAGAGAAAAGCAGTCCTCCGGACGCTCAGTCCTCTCCTCCCCTTGCCGACCCCCGACACCCTGAGTCTGTTCCCGAACCTGGGTCACCGGCATGGCATGAGGTGTGGCGTCCAGCACCTAAACCCTCAGTGCTACCAGGCCAGCTGACCTGCACCTCTCTGAAGGGGTGCTAGAGGTCCTTAAAGTTCCTAGAAAACCCTGTACCAGAAAGACTTACACCTCTAAGTGGAAGAGGTTTTCCATTTGGTGCCAGCAAAAAGAGATAGACTGCTGCCAGGTTGGTTTGTCAGTCATTCTAGAGTATCTGGCACACCTTCATTCTCTCGGCCTTAGGCCTTCCACCTTGAGGTGCACCTGGCAGCTGTCTCTGCCTATCTCTCAGCTGGTAAAGGGTCATCCCTGGCTCCTAAACAGGTTTTCAGAAAGTTCTTGAAGGGCTTGCTGCACTTGTATCCCCCTCACAGGGAACCCACTCCTACATGGGACCTCAATATCTGCATTGGCCAGTTAATGCAACCACCATTTGAGCCCATGTCTTCAGCAGAGCTTAAGTATGTAACATGGAAAACAGTGTTCCAGGTAGCCATCACCTCAGCCAGGAGGATCAGAGAGTTCCAGGCCTTGTCCATGGAGCCAGATTACATATCAGTGCATAGGGACAAGGTAGTCCTCAGGACTAACAGAACGTTCCTTCCCAAGGTAGTGTTGAACTGCCACCTGAATCAGTCCATCACTTTGCCAGTCTTTTTCATTGACCATTCTATTTCAGGAGAACGTAGACTGCATAGCCTAGATGTCAAGAGAGCTATTAGCTACTACTCGGATCACACAAATGGCCACAGGCAGGATAGCACTCAGCTCTTTCTGACCTATAGAGAAGTGGGAAAGGGCAAACCTGCCTCAAAGAGGTCTATTACCCACTGGATTGTTGCCTGTATTCAGTTCTGCTACAGCAAAGTGGGTAAAGAGCCACCTGTTGGCCTCAGGGCCCATTCTACAAGGGGTGCAGCTGCCTTGATAGCAGCTTTAAGAGATATTCCTTTGCTGGAAATTTGTAAAGCAGCTACCTGGAAAACAATTCACACCTTTACCAAACACTACAGCCTGGATACCCAGGCCAGAAGTGATGCCAGATTTGGCACAGCAGTACTGCAGAGCCTGTTTCCTAAATAGGTTCGCTACCCTCTCCTCCAAAGGTATTGCTTGGGTAGTCTGCATATGTCAGAATACAGTAAGATTTCCTGGGGTTTGAAGTTAAAATTATTTGCCATAATAATCTTGTTTCTTCCAAGGGAATCTTACTGTATTCTGAGTTCCCACCCTACCTCCCCTACTAGACCCTATGGGCACTGCAACATAGCTGTCCATGCTGTTTGAAACCTGTGAGTGTTTCTTTATTGGGCTTTAGTGACTTGAGTCAGTGTTGCCCACATTTTTAAATAAAGGGGATTGTTTGTTCTTGGGGGGTTTAATTAGTTAATTATTTATTAGTATAGTTTAGATAGCTAGTCATTATGCATGCACCGTAAGAATGTGATGGTTGCAGTATGTATTCCAGGGACAGTGGTTTGAAAACCGAGCTTGAGCCTAGCATTCCATCATTAACATAGGTTCTGTTAGCCATTTTGGCTCCAGGGCAGTCCTATGGTGAGACCATACTGCATATGTCAGAATACAGTAAGATTCCCTTGGAAGAAACAAGATTACTATGGTAAGTAATTTTTTCTTACCAGTTTCAAGCTCTGACCTTCGGCCTGTCTTCGGCTCCACAAGTCTTTACCAAATGCCTTGCAGAAGTGGCCACGGCCCTCAGAAGACTAGGTTTGCTGGCAAAGGCACCTAGCTTCACCTGAGCTCTTTTCTTCTAGGTTTGCTTGTAAGGACAGAGCAAAGAACAACATTATCAGAGCAAGGAAAAAGATTAAAGCTTCTTTTGGCTAGGCAGATTTACTGTGTGTTATTATTTTCTTTTGTGCTTACAGGTTTTGTTATTGTGTTTTGCTTAAATTTTACTGCTTTATTGTTCTCTGATTCAAATTGCTGTTGCATGATATACTTTCTGCTGCATTGTTACAGGATGTGTCTACAGGCTTTGTTACTGTTTTGTGCCTACATATTACTGCTGTAATCTTCTCTGATTCAAATTGTTTTTTGCAAGGTATATCTTCTGTTAAAGTGTTCTGCAGGTTGTGCTTACAGGTTTTGTTATTTTTATATTGCTTTATTTTTCTCTGTAGCAAAGTGTTTTTTGCAGGATATATCTTCTGTGAAATTGTTACAGGTGGTGCTTACAGGTTTTACAGTTTTATCTATCATTAGGCTAAGCTTTCAGGGCTAATTACAGGAGCACATACGAGATAAAGACTGAGGGATAGTGACTGCATTTGTTGTTGGTTGATTGTTTCTGCTCTTACCTCCTTGTTTCTTTCATCTGTGGTTCTTATTTTTGGCAGGGGAAGGGCCCAACCACCTACCCCCATCCCCAACCACCCCATGCTACACTACTCTTATAGAGTAGCACAGATGTGACATATCCTGTAGCAAAGCAGGAAGGGGGGGGGATCAGAGAGGGGTATCCACACAGTGACCTCACTTACAGGGGCACAATTAATTTAATTTGTTATAAAAAGTTATGCAAAAACAAAAAAAAACAAAAAAATCAAACTTTTGCTTTCATTTTCCTTCTAATTACTCGGACTAGGTTATAAACTCAGCATCTCAACTGGAATGGATATTATTAACTGCAGGTACTGTGGGACACTTTTCAAAAGGGCAGTTATATAGGATTTAGGACACTGTCCTAAATGCTGGACCATCGGAGATCTAAGGGCTCAGCTCCGGGCAGCATGGGCTGAGATTGCGCACCTCAAATCACATATTCAGGAAGAAATATATTACAAGAACTGCCCGCCATTTTCCCAACATCCAACTGAAGCACCTCGACCGCAGAGGGTAGATGGTCAGGGAGGTTGGCAGGTGGTTAGGAGGGGCAGATCGGGTGCCCCATCACTCAATGCTTACCAATGTATCACTTCCACAAACCATATAAAAACGACAAACAGGTGTCTGCCTCTATCTCCAAAATCAAACAAAGGGGCAGAGGATGCTGCAGGGCAGGACACTGCAGCAGAGGAGCTAGCGCTACAAAACTCGTCCAAAACAGGGGCCAAACAAATAAAGCAAAAAGGAAATCCAAAACACTTCTGCTCATAGGAGACTCCATGATTTGGGGAGTTGATTCCTACCACTAGCCAAGGGTAATGGTCAGAGGTTTCCCAGGTACATCAGCATGGAGAGACACTGACCGCATTGCTAAAATCATGCAGCAAGCAGGAGCTAAAGTCATGCAGGAAGCAGGAGAAAACTTCGACGTCCTGGTACACATGGGGTTAATGATCTCGCCAGCTGGTCAGTTGTGGAGACCAAGGAATACCTGACCAGGCTCGGAGACAAACTGTCATCCATTTCATCTGGCATCTCCTTCTCTGAGATCCTGCAGGTCTGGGGGGGGGGATGGACGGAAGGTCAGAGAAGGGGAGATAGGGGAGCTAAACATGTGGCTCAAGGGCTGGTGCCAGGAAAAAGGACACAAATTTGTAGGTAACTAGCAACAGTTTTGGGAGCTAAAGTTCTTTAAATTCGATGGACTGCATCTGACTAAGGAGGGAGTCAGTACATTGGGGCAGAAGTTTGATGTCTTTGCAGAATATTTAAACTAGCAAATGGGGAGAGGGGTGCAGCACCCAATATATTGAACGGGAAGAACACCCCTCCCCCCTCAGCTAGTGATCAAACAGGAGTTCAGCATGTTTGTAGTTCATTTGCATCACCAGGTTAGGAAAAAGGTCCGGGTCCCCATATGACACGCAGGGGAAAAGCCGGACCTTGCCCCACAACTAACCCACCGAAATCCAGCCAATGGAAAATCATGTACACAAATGCCTGCAGTCTGGGAAACAAGATCTCAGATCTGGAGGCAACAATAACAGAGGCTAAACTGGACATAGCAGCCATTAGCGAGACATGGTTCACTAGTAACCATACTTGGGAGACTTCAGTACCCAGCTATGTACTGTTCAAAAGAGACTGAGGTACAAAAAGGGGAGGGAGGAGTGGCCCTTTATGTCAATGAAAATATCAAAGCTACAGAAATTCAGAATACACGTAAGGAGCCAGAAGAGCTGTGGGTCACCCTGGAAACAGGAAATGGGACAGCCATATGAACTGGAGTTGTCTACAGGCCTCCAGACCAGGGGAGGACATTGACACATTACTGTTAGAAGATATACAAAACATGACAGCTAAAGGGGAGGTTCTGATATTGGGAAACTTCAACATGCCAGATACAGATTGGTCAATACCAGCAGGAACATCCGCCAGAACTAGACATATAGTGGATTCCTTGCCGGGGGGGGGGCCTCAAACAACTGGTACAACAACCCACAAGAGACAGGGCTATCCTCAATCTAGTACTGACTAACGGGGAAAGGATCACAGATCTCCAGGTAGAAGGTCACCTGGGGGCCAGTGACCACCACATGGTATATGGTTCAATTTGGCCACTAGAACTGAATCATCCCATTCCAAGGCCAAAACATGGGACTTCAGAGGAGCTGACTTTGATAAGATGACCAACAGAGTTAAGCTAGCCCTGGCAAGAAGAAATACAAGTGAGGGGGTACAGGCAAAGTGGGCAAGCATCCCATTGTGTTAGGGAGAAAAACAAGAGCAAAAGAAGGAGGAAACCACTTTGGTTCTCAAAAACAGTAACAGAAAAGATCAGAGCCAAAAGGTTGGCCTTCAGGAAATATAAGGGAATGCAGCGGGACGAAGATAGGGAAGCAAACCAAACTTCCCGAAGGGAAGCAGGGAAGGCAGTAATGCAGGCAAAGGCCCAAACCGAGGAAACACTAGCACGAACAGTAAAAGAAGGGGACAAGACTTTCTATAGGTACATTAGTGAAATGAGAAAGTCCAGAGGGGTATTGCTAAGAGGAGTACCAAGGAAAAGCATCCATCCTAAATAGATACTTCTGCTCAGTATTTACTGAGGAGAAGGCAGAGCAGGGCCCACAGCTCAGCACCATGGACAAGGGGGGAGGGAGGTGTGCACAAGTCCCTTCGCAAAAGAAAGGGTCCTACAAGAACTTGCTAGCTTAGGGTGGACAAGGCAATAGGATCTGATGGCATACATCCAAGGGTACTAAAGGAGCTAAGGGTGGAACTAGCAGAGCCATTAGCAGAACTGTTTAGTGAGCCTCTGCGCATAGGAAAGGTCCCAGAAGACTGGAGAAGGGCTCATGTAATCCAGCTCCACACGAGTGGCAGCAGGGAGGAGGCAGGGAACTACAGACCAGTCAATCGTACCTCAGTGGTGGGCAAGATTATGGAGGCACTCCTTAAGGAAAGGATAGTGCAACACCTGGAAGGAGCACAGGATCCAAGATAGGGTAGGCTCGGAGTGGGTCAGGTCAGAGGTTGGTCAACTGGGTGACAAACTAGTTGGCGGGCAGAAAACAGAAATTGGTGGTAAACGGTATACAGTCAGGAGAGATGCAAGTCACAAGTGGGGTACCTCAGGGATCAGTCCTGGGGCCAGTCCTCTTCAATATCTTCATCAGTGACATTGCAGATGGACTGGAGGGTAGGCTTTGCTTGTTTGCAGATGACACCAAGATCTGCAACAGAGTAGATGATCCAGATGGGGTGGGCAGAATGAGAAGAGATCTGGAAAAACTGGCAAAATGGTCTGAAGAGTGGCAACTGGGGTTTAACGCAAAGAAGTGCAAGATCATGCACATAGGAAGACAAACCCTGAAGCTACCTATAGGTTGGGAGGGGAGTTGTTGGCAATCATAAGGGAAGAAAGAGAATTGGGCATCATCATCATCACAGATGACCTGAGACCATCCAAGCAGACCACTAAAGCAGTAGGTAAGGCTAGAGGGATGTTGGGGTATATTAGTAGGGGTATCATAAGTCGTAAGAGGGATGTAATAATCCTTCTTTACAAGACACTGGTTAGGCCCCATCTGGAGTACTGTGTGCAGTACTGAAGGCTGCACCTGCACAAGGACATTAACAAAATGGAGGCAGTCCAGAGAAGGGCAACCAAAATGGTGCAGGGACTACATCAGAAAACATATGAGGATAGATTAACGGAGCTCAATATGTGTACCCTAGAGCAAAGGAGGGAGAGAGGTGATGTGATCGAAACATTCAAACATCTTAAAGGCATTAACAAAGTGAAAGAGTCTAACATGTTTCAATATAAGAAAAATAGCAGGACAAGAGGACACAGCATGAGATGAGAGGGAAGCCGATTAAGGGATAACGTGAGGAAGTTCTTTTTCACTGAAAGGGTGGTGGATGCATGGAACATCCTACCTCAAGAAGTGGTGGATATGAATACAGTGCAGGGCTTCAAACAGGCATGGGATTTGCATAAGGGAGCAATACAGATGAGTATGAATAAATAGGCCATTGACAGAGTAAAGGCCTATGGCAAATTCATAAGGTAGAAAAAAATGGGCAGATTTGCTGGGCCTTGCAGTTCTTATCTGATGTCAACTTCTATGTTTCTATTATGTCTTCCCTTACCTAGATGCCTGACTGCTGACAGCCCCCTCCAGAGTTCAGCTGATCGAACCTTACAGTCCACCTTCGACCTCTTCCAGGATTTGGGGATAACCCTCAAGACTTGGAAGAGTTGAAACATCAGATCTTGGTGTGGTTTCCCTAGCCTTTATGGGCTGTTTTGTTGTGTGAGACAAATAAATGAAGAACATTTATTGAAATACAGTGAATTGGATTGGATTCTTCATTTGTTGTAGATATACATGCCCTGGGTAAGTGCTGTGACTGGCTGTTTTCATGTTCTTCGGAGTTGTCACAGAGCACCCCAGGTCACCTTGGTGCATCTCTTTCTTTGCCACATAACCCTCAACCTGCCCAAATCCTCCCCTTGGCTGAGCCAAAGACTTCAGTACATAGGAGCAGTCTTGGACATCGCCCAGAAAAAAAGCCTTCCTGCCTCCAGACAGGGCGGAACATTTACAAGAGCAAGCTCAAGTGGTTTCCTCATCTGGCCAGATTTCGGCCTGATCATGAGATTACTGGGGTGCATGGCAGCGGCCATTGTGACAGTTCCTTTGACACACTTGCACATGAGGGTGTCTCAGTGGAATCTTTGTGTCCAGTGGGACCAGCGCATGGACGATTTGGAGCAGCTGGTGTTAGTCTCCAACCCTGTGCGGAAGACCCTGGATTGGTGGTAGGACTCCTCCAACCTCTCCAGGGGGGTTCACTTTTGAGCAGAATTGCCTTGCTAAATTCTCATGATGGATGCATCAAGCCATGGCTGGGAGCCCATCTGGTCAATCGTCACACCCTGGGAGCTTGGTCTTTACAGGGGCAGCATCTCCATATCAGTGTTTTGGAGATGCGAGTGATCCTTTATACTCTGCAGGCCTTTCAGACAACCCACTCCCTGGCCCTCTTCTAATTCAGACAGACAAGATGTCAGTAGTCTTCTACATACACAAGCTGGGGGATTCACTCTTAACCCCTCTGCAGAGAGGCCATGAGAGTCTGATACTGGGCCATAGATCACAACCTGGAACTGACAGCAGTGCATGTTCCAGGTGCCCAGAACATCTTGGTCGACAGCCTAAGCAGATCATGGTCCAAGGCTCACAAATGGGAGCTTCTTCCCTCAGTGGTCGAAGACCTTTTCGACCGATGGGGCCATCCCGAGCTGGGCCTCTTTGCATCCCTACTCAATTCAAAACTGCCCAATTTCTGCTTGCTAGATCCAGGGCCTGCTGTTTTCTGCTGCAATGCATTGTCACTGTCCTGGACAGGAAGGTTTCTATATGCCTTCCCTTCCTTTCCACTTCTGCAGAAGGTTCTCTTCAAGCTACAGACAGAGGGAGCAGAGAATATTCTGATAGCTTCCTACTGGCTGTGCCTGATATGGTTTCCACTTCTACAGTAACTGGCAGTGGAACCTCCGATCCCCCTGTCCCTGTGCTCAGATCTGCTCTCCCAGAAGCAGGGCACCCTTGTCCACCCTGACCTCAGATCCCTTCATCTTCATGCATGGCTCTTGCAGACTTAGCCATCTCCCGCTTTGGAGTCTCTTCCCAGGTGGCAGATGTCTAAGCGGCAGCCGGGAAGCCTTCCACTAGAGCTACTTATGCCATGAAGTTGAAGCGGTTCTCTATTTGGGCCACCGCTCAACATTTGGATCCCTTTACCTGCCTGGTGAACATAATTTTGGAGTACCTTCTCTCCCTTTCGGACTTGGGCTTGGGCTACTCCTCGCTTCAGGGGCAACTTTCTGCCATGTCTGCATACCATGCACCTATTGAGGGCAAAACCCTTGCCCAACTGGACCTTTCCCACACTTTCTTGTGGGGTATACTTCACTTGAAGCCTCCCATTAGGGATCCTGTCCTGCCATGGGACCTTTTATTTGTTTTGAAGAAGATTACTTTGCCTCCCTTTGAGACTTCCGCAAATTGCAAGCTACGCTTTTTGTCATGGAAAGCTTTGTTTTTAGTTGCCATTACTTCTGTTCGGAGGATTTCTGAGCGTCAGGCTGTGATGTGTAAAAAGCCTTATTTAGTTTTCCACTGAGACAGGGTGTCTTTGCGGACCAATCCTAAGTTTCTTCTGAAGGTGGTTTCTGAGTTTACACTGAATCAATCCATCCACCTACCAGTTTATTTCCCTGAGCATTCTAATCCAGGGGAGGCCATCCTTCATACTTTGGATGTTCACGGGGTGCTTCTTTACTATTTGGATTGCACCTGTCCAGGAAATCTGATCAGTTGTTTGTTTCATTTGCCCTCAGGAGAGAAGGGGCTCCTGTTTCCAAACAGTGTCTGTCTAAGTGGTTAGCTAACTGCATTGTTTACTGCTACCGCAAGTATGACAAGCCATTGCCAGGACTGGTTAAAGGCCATTCTACCAGAGGCATGGCTACTTCTGCTGCCTTCTTCAGGAATGTGTCCACTGTAAACATGTGTGCAGCTGCCACTTGGAGTTCTGTCCACACTTTCATTCGGCATTACAGTCTGGACATTGCCTCTAGGTGTAGAGCGGGCTTCAGACTAGCTGTTCTTCAAGGCCTCCTCTCCTGAACGCCTTCTGCTGCCTTTGTTACCTCCTCCCAGCTGACTGGGATCATTTCCTACACTGTTTGGGACTCAGTTCTTACTGTGTTGCCTGCTGCAAGAGCCCCCTCGAAGTAAGATAGTACAGTTGGAAGTAAGAACTTACCGTAACAGTAGAGCTTCGAGAGGCGCTCTTGCAGCGAGCACTGCTTTCCCTCCCTCCATCCCCCAGGATGACTGCTTCTTCATCCCAGCTACTCTCGTTTTTCCTTGGTGCAGAGGAACCACCTCAGTTCTCCAATTGTTACTCATGCCGGGGTTTCCAGCGGGAGAACTGAAGTTGGACTGGGGGACCGCCCCTTTTATACCTTCGGCAAACATTGGGGTGGGCTGATGTCAGAGGTGGTCCCTCACTAATGACTGCTAGCTAGAAGTTTCCTGTGTGGTCCTAGCACCTGGTGGCTAAGTCTTTACTGTGTTGCCTGCTGTAAGAGCTCCTCTCGAAGATCTACTATTATGGTAAGTTCTTACGTTACTGTACTTTATCCCTTCTTAAAGGGATTGGTGGTCTGTCTTTTGCTTTTTTGGTTTAGTTGTTTAGGAGTTTTTAAATTGGTAACTTGTTGCTCTCTAACTTGATAAAAAAAAATTACTGAATTGGTTGGAGCCAGTGCTGCTATATATTCTGCGGGGGCTGACATGATGTCATACATCGGTGCTAGGCATCAGAGATTTTGGCCCAAAACATTCTGATTCCCAAAGGGTCCTGCCACCTCCAGGTCTAAGCCAATGAGCATAGCTGTATAAGCAATATAAGTAAGATACTTAAGATGATCATGGGGACTTGGGACCAGCCTGAAAAATATAGGCTTATGCAGAGGTGATAGCCTGCATCTGTCTGGGAGGGGAAATGCAGTCCCCAGCGGATGGTGTAAATGTTACTTTGATCAAATTCAAACTAGCTGAGGGGGCTGGCGGAAAGACAAAGGGATGCATCGACTGCCTCCTTATACAGACTGAAGCAGTAGGAAAAGAGGACACAAGGGGAGGAAACTCCTCCAGGGAACAGGTTAAAGGAAGTGCAGAGTAGTAAAGGACAAGGGGGATGGAAACAAAAGTTGCAAAAAGTGAGGAGAAAATGAGGCGGGGCACAAGGGAGGGAGTAGGGTTGCAGGTAGTATGGGAGCAAGGTGCAGAGGCCATGTGTGCAAATGCATGGAGTCTTGAAAATTCCAGACCTGGAGACCACCATGGCTGAGGCAAACCTGGATATTGTGGTCATTACTGAGTGATTGTGCACATGGAGCCACAACTGGGGCATGGCCATACCAGGCTACACCCAGTTCAGGAAGGATACGGAGGGGAGGAGGGGGGGTTGTGCTGTATGTAAGGGAGGGTATCAAGGCAACGGAAACAGAAGGAAATTTGGGTAAAAAGAGGAGCTGGAGGTACTGTGGGTCACCCTGGAGACAGGAGCAGGAGCCACTATTCGCACTGAAATAATATACAAATGTCCATCGCAGCGGTAAGAACTGGATAAGGCACTGGGGGAAACCATCAGCATGATGGCAAAAAAGGGGGGAGGTGCTGGTGGGGGACTTCAGTCCACCAGATATAGATTGAAGCCTCCCAGCTGCAGCCTCGGCTAGAAGCATGGGGCATCCTGGACTCCCTGCAGGGGAGCATTTCTCAGGCAACTAGACAAGGAGCCCACTCATGATGGGGAAGCACTGGACCTGGTACTTACAGATAGGGACAGTGTTGCAGACATCAAGGTGGGGTGCCAGCTCAAGTTAAGTGATCACCATACAGCATGGTTCAACATAAGGATGGCAGTAGAAGCAAACCACACAAAGATGAGGGTCCTGGACTACAGCAGGGCAGATCATAAAAAAATGGGTTAATACCTTGAATTCAGAAACAACCTAGCTGGGGTGTGTGTGGGGGTGGCAGACATGGGCGGGGTGGAGGAACAGTGGGCAAAATTATGGGGTGACATAGTGAAGGCAACAAACCTCTGTACAAAAGTGAGCAAAAACAAGAGGAAAAAGTGACTGTTAAGGTTCTCAAGGGATGTGGCTACAAAGGTAAAAGCTAGAAGGATAGCATTTAGGAGGCACAAAGAGATGCGGAAGGAAAAGGATAGGGAGTTGTACCAGGAAAAGCATAGGGAAGCAGGAAAGGCAGTGAAGTGCGCAAAGGTGCAAACTGAGGAAAGGATAGCCAGAGGGGTAACACAGAGGGACAAGACCTTTCTAGGTACTTTTATGAAAAAAAGGAAGACAAGGGGAGGTATTGTTAGGATAAGAAGGGCAGAGGGAGACTGTGCAGAAGAGGATCAGGAAAAAGCAGCTATCCTGAACAAATTTCTGCTCAGTCTTCACAGTAGAAAGAGAAGGGGGATGGATCACATAAAAGCAGCAGGAACACTGGTGGGAGGGAGGTACACACAAATCCATTCACAGAGGAAAGAGTCCTGAACGGACTTGCAAATCTAAAAGTAGATAAGGCTGTAGGACCAGACGGGGTACACTCAAGGGTGCAGAGGGAGCTCAGGGAGGTACTGGCTGCAACTCTGACAGCTCTGTTCAACAACTTGGTGCCGCATGGGAGGCTGGGAAGTAAGTTAGAAGTCACAGGGATGGGTGCAAAGCTGGTGAGATGGGTAGAGAACTGGCTTCAGGGAAGGCAACAGAAGGTGGTGGTGAGTGGGAAGCTCTCATTCCCAAGGGTAGTGACGAGCGTTGTTCCGCAGGGCTCAGTGGTGGGACCAGTGTTGTTTGGGATATTCATTGCAGACATATCATTGGGCATCAAGAGCAGGACAAGTCTGTTTGCTGATGACACCTAGATGGGAGCAGTGGTGGATGACCTTGGGGGATGGCAGGGGTTGCAGGATGATCTGGCAAAGCTGGAAACATGGTCAAACACCTGGCAACTGGGGTTCAGTGCCAAAAAGTGCAAGGTGGTGCATTTGGGGTGAAAAACCCAGGGAAGAGTTACCAGCTGGGGGGAGTGCAGCTAGCCAAGACAGAGGAGGAGGAGGAGAAGGATCTGGGGACGCTCATTACGGGGTCAATGAACAACTTGGCACATTGTAGGAAGGCAGCTGCAAAGGCCAACAAAATGCTGGGTTGCATTGCAAGGGGTATATCCTCAAGATGGGGGGAAGTGATTCTGCCACTTATGACAGGGTTGAATACGGCCTTGTCCCAGTTGTTATGGAGAAAGAGTTTAAATGCAAGGATCTGTTCTATTCTCTCCTTTTCTGTCTCTTCTCTGTCTGGTTGCGCAACCAGATTTTCTTGTGAGACCTAGGACTTGATCACCCCGATGGTCTTGCAGTTCTCTGCCTCTCGTGATCTCTCTACTCTCACTTGCTGTTCTGTCTTTTCTTCCCCCTTGCCTATCTGCTGGTATAAAAATATATGTGAATCATTACGTGGAAATGTAACTGATACTGGGATCCCTTTGTTTAGAAATGTATATAGTTTTACTGTTGAAATGATTGCAGAAAGCTGTTTGGAACTCAAGGGGTTAACCTGAGAAGCTAGTCTGCAAACTCTCTGAGAAGCTGTAAGCAAGAGGTCAATTCTTTTTGCTACACTTGTTGAAACTTACAAGAACGCTGTATAAGAAGTATGCTGTTTTCTTAAACGAGCTCCTGCACAGACTTATAAAAAGGAGCTGCAATGTTTTGCAAAAGAGAGACACAGAGACTGAGATTGGAAATTGAGAAGAAACTCAGATGGACTTTCTCTGTTTATACTGCCTTAGTAAATAGTTATACTGAACAATTTTATTTTTTTATTTTACTGTTAATAATAAAACTCTTGTTGCAAATTTTACAACTGCTGCTGGTTTTCCTATGCTTCCTGACCTGTGCCTCGACAACACCACTGTATAGATCATTAGTTAGACTGCACCTGGAGTACTGCGTGCAGTACTGGCGCCCGTATCTGAATAGGGACATTAGGTTACTGGAGGTAGTGCAATGCAGGTCAACAAAGATGATCCAGAGTCTGGGGGACTTACCATATGAGAGGAGGCTGAGAGAGTTCCATGTGTACTTGCTGGAGGAAAGGAGGGACAGGGAGTATATGATTGAAACCTTCAGGTACATGAAAGGAATAAACAAGACAGGTATGGAGGGGCTGATCAAGGTAAGGGAAGGGAGGGACACCCAGGGCCATCATATGAGACTGAAGGGAGGAAGGTTCAGGAGGGAGATGAGGAGACACTTTTTTACAGAGGGGGTGGTACCTAGGTAGAATGCATTACCAGTGGAAGTGGTATGCAGTAGAACAGTGGGCTGCTTCAAAAGGGTCTGGGACAGGGCGAGGGGGAGGGTGAAGGGAGGGGCAGCTGCAGAATAAGGGGTGCTAGCTGCACATTTGAGCAGACTTGATAGACCGCTAGGCCTTTATCTGCTGGCAAATTTTGTATGTTCGTAACTCAGTAGTAATAGAAGTGGTTCCAGGGGTCTGGAGCAGGGCAGATGTAGTCCCACTTCATAAAAGCGGAAGCAGGGAGTAGGCTGGCAACTATAGGCTGGTCAGCCTGATGTCAATGGTGGGGAAGCTAATGGAGACACTTTTAAAAGAGAGGATAATGTATAATCTTGAATCCAGTGGGTTACAAGACCCAAGGCAGCTCAGATTTGGGTGGAGTAGGAGGGCGTGTCAGACAAACCTGATCGATTTCTTTGACTGTGTGACCTGGGAAATAGATCAGGATGGGGCAGTGGACATGGCCTACTTAGACTTCAGCAAGGCCTTCGACACTGTACCATGCAGGAGACTTATAATGACTGGGCAGTTTGGGGGTAGGACTCAGAGTGGTAAACTGGGTGCAAAATTGGTTGATGGATAGGCAACAGAATGTGGTGGTCAACAATAGTCACTCTGGGGAAGGAAGGTGACCATCAGGGTACCTCAGGGCTCAGTACTGGGAGCGGTCCTCCTTAATGTCTTTATAAGTGATGTAGAAAAGTTGGAAGGGAAGGTATACCTATTTCAAATGACAGCAAAATCTGCAGTACATTAGACACTCCGGAGGGGGAGGAGAGAATGAGAGACCTACCATGCGAAAAAGTCCCAAATCATGCAACTAGGGCACAGAAACCCAGAGACAGTACACAAAATGGGGGAAGAGATATTGACAGTCACTGAATAGGAGAGGGACCTTGGGATAATGATACCTGATTACCTCAAGGGGGCAAGACAATACAGCAAGTCAGCAGGCAGGACCAGTGGTATGCTGCAGTGCATAGGGAGGGTTATCATCAGGAGAGGAGAGCGGTGATGTTACCACTGTATCTGTCATTGGTGAGACCCCACCTGGAGTACTGTGTCTAGTTCTGGAGACCACATCTCAGGAAGGATATAGACAATGTAGAGGATGTCCAGAGGAGGGCAACTAAAATGGTGCAGGTACTGCATCATAAGCCCTGTGAAGAGACTGAGGGATCTCAGTATGTACTCCCTAGAAGAGAGTAGGGTAAGGGGAGAACATGTTAGAGACTTATAAATAATTCATGGGGACGAATAACGTACAGGAGAGGAGTATTTTTCAGAAGAGAAGGTGCACGAGAACAAGGGAGCATGCAGTGACGCTGGAAAAGGGAATTTAGGAGGGATGTGAGGAAGTACTTCTTCAGTGAGAGAGTGCTGGACACCTGGAACAATCTGCCAGCAGAGGTGGTGGGGTGAAAACAGTGGTGGGCTTGAAGCATGCATGAGCTAGGCACAGAGGAATCTTGGTAGAAAGTGCAGGGTGGGCGGAGATCAGGTAGGGTCTACACTGACAGACTTGGTGGGTCAAGTGGTCATTTTCTGTGGACAAATTGTGTTTCTGAGAGTTATTTGTATGTATCTTTCTTTTCTGCAGTTATTATCCAGTTCACATCCACATGACCCACACAAACTCTTCTGGCTAGCCTCGTTTTTTCTACTTCTAGTCTCACCATCTAGATCTGGAGAGTTAGGGGCAAAATCCTAAGGAAATGTCATTGGATGGTAGGAAGAGACAACTTAGAATAATGTCTAAGACACTGAGCATGCTAAGTGGAACTCTCAGAGGTTGGATATGAACTGAGTACCAGCAGTAGAACTAATTTTATAAGCAAGCAACCTCTTCATACCCCTGCATGATCACTAGTTTTAGTTTATATTTTCTTTTTTTATTAGAAGTTATCCTAACATACAGATTTGATATCAACATGTAGACTGCACTTTGCATGTTACAGAGATCTGGGAAACCAAATCCATATATACTGTATGTCTAAATCAGAAAAGTCAACAATAGGTCATCTCGATAACTTCACCCAAATGCAGAGAACACTGAAACATCTTCAAAAGACTGCTGGAGGACTCTGGGCACTGTGGAGGATTCCAGCAAGTGCAGTCAAGTTTCTGCCGTGAGGAATCCCTTTTCTATAGAATAAAGGCTGCCCTGCATTTCATGATATAGAACCCATTTACACTATAAAAGCTCATAGGCGGGGCCGGTAAAGAGCCATCTTCCAGGTAGGAAGCAAACTACATGAGCTCTCTCAACTCTGACTACATTATTCAAGAAAGTAGCAAATAAAGGTTGGCTATTGCTATCCAGACCAGCATAAATAGCTGCATAATGTTTAGCTGTACAGTTTGATATCAGATGGGCTATGTGGTGCCCAAAAGCACAGCAAACAGGATTCTCGAAGGGACAGCAGCCTGCAGTCAACAAGGCTGTAGAATCCTCGGGTAGCAGGGGAGCCAGCAGCCCCAATAGGACCTCAGAGCCCATATGGCAGATGATGCTTGAGTACATGCAGGCCATGGACTCTAAATCTGGAAAGACCTTGCAGAAACTCTAATCACATAAGTCGGTGATTTAAAAGTTCACTGGCTCTGTGACCGATGTCAACAAATGGACCACAACAGCTCTCATGGTGTAGCTACACTTACTAAAGAGAACGGGCAACTTTTGGGATGGCTGGAGATCCTTAATACAGTACAACCCCATTTATCTGAACGTTGAGGGGGAGACAAAATTAATTCGGCTAAATAGGCTTTCGGAGAAGCGGGGGAGCAGCTTCCGAGATGTTGTGTCCACACCAAAGCGCAACTAATGGACAATCAAGCAAGTGCGGGCTGTACTTTTACTGTACAGTAATACTTTATTTGTTTCATTAAAACGTAAATGTGAAGTGCCACATGCAAAACTATAAGTGCCAAAAATATAAAAATTTAAATGTAAACGCAGTTTGAAAGCCTCAGTGCAGGCAAGCTAATAGGGCTATTTATTTTTCTGTTTCTGGCATTCACAATTATAAACATATACTTGGCACTATGGCTTATCAGAGACTATTAATTATGAAATGATGTAAGACCTGCAAAAGGGGGATGAGGTCCTCCTCCGTGGGTTCCTATTGCCCTGATTGTGTTGCTCAGCATGATATTTCCCTAACGAATTGCCCCAGCCAGTCCTCCAAGCTGGAGAAGGGGGCACCTGGTTTTTGAGTTGGCAAAGACAAAGCAGAATTGCAAAAATCCCTGCCAGCCAGATAGATAGCTAGACAGACAGACAGATAAGGCACTTCTTGTGGACAAGCAAACATCATGCATCAGAGTGAGACAAATTAGGTACCCAGGTCAACAATGACAATTAAAAAAATGGTTTGGCTACCAGATTTGGAGTTATCTGCCAATTGTCTGCCTGCACACAAAGTGATTTTTGAATCCTTAACAAGGATGACCAGTAATTATGGATTCGGCTACCAACTCACAAACTGATTCATCCCACCCTCTCACGCATACATAGTACTGTGACAATGAAAGGGACTTGCAGTCTGTCTTGTTCTCCCCTCCTATTGCACAGCAGTAACCATACTTAATTTGAGCATGAACACGCCTTCAAGCTTTTCAATTTATAAGATAAGCTTAAAAGATTCATAAGCTTATCTTATCAGTGGAGTGGTTGAAGGACTGGCTCAAGGTTGTCTGTAAGAGAGACTTGGCTGGGGTTTGCCATAGGAACTTCCTCACCTATGGAGTTTTCCATTTTTGAAGTGTGACCATACTATATGAAAGAGCTATTGGCCAGTTCAAAGCGATAATGTTACCTCTATTCAATGCCATTCTTCCTCAAGAATTTGTCTTGCTCTGCATAGAAACCTGAATAGTTCCAGGAAGACTATCCCACATGTTAACCACTATCTGTGTAAAGTAATGCTTTCTTATTCTTTTTTTGTTTTAAGCTCCTTCCCATGCTTTCTGGTGCCGCACTCCTTTGGGTACCACATGTCCCTTTATAACAAGACTTCCTCCCATTGGTGTCTCCTGCCTCAAGCCTTCCCAAGGTGTCCATCCCTCTCTTGACTCTAGTTATCCCTGCTGGGGGATCTCTGAGCTTCTTGCATGAAGGAAAGGCGTCCTCATGCCGGGGAGGGGCAGCCATGGGGTAGTGCACTGACATGGAACGATTGTGCATCTACTGTAGAAACAGCTATTTTTACAGTGGACACACACTCACTCCCTGTTATTCAAATGGTGGCTGGCAAAGGTAGTGAGCAGAGGGGCTGTGCTAGTTGCCATCTCAGGGGAGCAGCAGGCTACTGGCATAAGTGTGGGCCAGTGGGAG